>RCAB01000693.1:0-25966 GCA_003640385.1 Setaria digitata | reverse complement strand
TTCAGTGCACAAATGCTAACATCGAATAGACAGACACGTATGCAAGAGAAAATTTGCTAACGTTTTTTTACGCAGTACCACAAGAAGTTGGCCTATAAAGGCGATACTTCAGCCAAATATGAAGAGTCCGATAAATTCTTGAATTTTAACATTCCTTAATTTAACATTCGTTGAGAGAAAATTTATCTTCTACAGTTTAGTATTATAANCAAAAAGAAAAAAAAGGTGTATAAATCAATCGAATTCTCTTACTATAATCACCTCTGATAAATTTACTTCCATAAACATAAATAGTTTCTATTTCCATGTGGCAAGAGTACAAAAGTGTTAACTTGTAACAACAATTGATGATTAATTATCACTTGGCGATAGCAAAATAATAAAAGAAAGGAAAGATTAAAAAAAAAAAAAAAATTTCTCTCCCATCATACCAAATTATTAGTATATTTATATATATATATAAAACAACACACACATATTTATGTATATATGTGTGTTATTTTTTTTGTTGGCAGCATATTAGCATTAATGCTTATTAAGTCTACTTTAATAAATTTTTTCTTTCTTTTATTAAAGCTATCATTTTATCTTCTTTGTTATCGACGGTATAGGCAATAATTTAGATAAAATTTAGACACCAACAATATAATCGATTACCGTTTATACAATTTATACAACGTATATAGTTATTAATAAATTATTATCACTATTATTTTGCAATATTAGAAATAAAAACTAGCATATATTTATACCAATATAACTGGTAGGTACTAATAATAATGATAATAAAAGCAGTTTTAGTAGCATATTAATAAATATTGTAACAAATAAAATTAATCTTTTATTTGTTAGTTATTATTTGTTTGAAGCGAAAAGATAATGATCCTTCCGCAGATTTATCTACGGAAACCTTGGTACGACTTTTGTCCGGTTCTAAAACTATTAAAAGATAACTCTCGTGCTCTTGCTTGCTTAAAAAATATTCCATTCCTTAGTTCATTTGAGCAATTTTATAAATCGATAAGAAAATTTAGGCTTACATGGAATCACTATAAAAATGTTTCTTTGAAGAGTGAATATGTGGAGAAAATAGAAATTACTGAATTCAGCTGACTGATAACCAGTTTCACAAAAAAAATAATCATACAGAAAAATATTGAGATATGATACGTGAAGTACAACACTGAGTACAAATGAGCATTTTCTTATTAGAAGTAAAAACTGTGCGGTAATTCTCTTTTCGAATGAAAAATAGTTGATTGAAATTAGCTGGTTCTACACATTAGATGATGTTCCTGTGGAATTTTTATAAAACACTTGTAGAAATTTTGAAAGCGAAAAAGATCCTATCTCAAGTAACTTGAAAAGTGACATCGAACAGTAGTAGTAGTACGCTAAATAAAAATTGTGCGCAATTCATTCATAATTTACCAACATCATGTAATTAATCACAAGAACAAAGAACTGATAAGGCTACCTAGTGTAATCTAGTATAATACACTTGTAGAAATAATCTGAAACTCACAGATAAACGATTCTTTCTTCACCTAAAAATAGATCACAGAACAGCGGAAACAATCCTAAAAGCAAAACTATAATTTGAGTTGAAAAGAAATCATGTTATAGAGGAGTTATTTTTAAGAGGTGTGCAACGGAGAAAACTATGTAGCAGGAAGTAGTAAAATGAATAGCACAAAACTTCGAGCGTATAAATAGGACGAAAGTAAAATTAAAACTAACAGTGAAAAAGACAACTGATATTCAAAAATAAACGTGCACTAATTAAGTTAAGACAAAAATGATGGTGATAAAAAATCAGAACAGTTATTGTGATTAAAAAAAATGGAAAAGCTATTTATAAAAAAAAAAGCATGAAATGAAGAAAATATTATGGCCAGAAAGAGTACGTAATAGATGAAATAAACAAAATTCAATTGTAAATTAAAAAGGAATAAAAATGTGATAAAATATTGAATAACAATTAAAATAATAAAGTTACAAGTTGAAAATATTGGCTAAAAAAGAATTAAAAAAAGGAATAAACACATACTAGCATATTTTCATTTTTTTTTTTTCAAAAAACATATTAAAATAAATAAGTAAATATGAAATAAATTTTCAATTAATGCACTCACCTTTTTCTTTTCTCGTATTTTTTTCATCTTTGTTTGGTCAATCCATATAAAGAAGAGATGTGTAAGAAAAAAAGAATATGGTGAAAGAAAGGGCAGACTTCTTTTATTGGCAGCGAAGGTCAAAGAACATACTGAAGAATAATACATGATACCATGAGAGATAATATAAAAACATTAGCTGATAAAATTTTTTGAAATAAAACTTTTTCAAAGCTTGGAAAATTCCACATTTAAATAATTGTGCACTGTTTATCTCGTATGCGCATAGCAATGAGAGAGATTAAATTGAATTCAAAAAAGATCAAAAAGCAGTTAAATATACATCAGAACGTGAATAAAAAACATGACAACAAATGTTTTTTTTTTTTTTTTTTTTCGTTTTTAACTTTTTCATCCCTTTTTTTATTTATCCATCATTTTTTTCCTTTTTTTATTTTTATTTTTTTCTTCTTTTTATTTCCGTTTCCTAATTTTGTTCATTTTTTCTTTCGCTCTTTTCATTTTAATTTTTTTTTTTTTTTCAATTTTCTCTCAAAAAATTACGTTAACAAAAAAGAAAAAAAAACCAAAAAGTGCTATTTTAGTTATATTAGATTAAAAAGAAAAATAAGAATAAAATGGAGAGAAGTTAAGATGCCTCAAATATGTTGCAATGACAAATTTTAAAACATTCGTCGCGATCAAGAACAAGAACAAGAAAGGGAAACGTGAAAATCAGAACACAGAAGATTAAAATAAAGTAATGTGAAGAGACATTCTTTCCTTTTTTTATTCGGGAAAGGAAGAAAGGAAGTTATCAGTGGTCAACGATATATGAAAATACTTAACATCTAATTTCAAAAATGCGCAAAATACGCATGCCTTATCATCAATGGCATTTCATCGACTATTTCTCAAATCAAATATTGATTAATTTGGAAAGCCTGAATAGTATTAATCAATAGCAAAGTAACTGGACAGTGTATTACACAGATCTTTCATTCTTTTTCTATTAATTATGCATTTTTAGGCAAAATGATCTATCTATATGGAGAGAAAAAAAAAGAAACAATCACATCATTTTGTCGCTTCTTCATAAAGTGATATTGAGAGCAATATTCGAATTATTTCTTTTCTTCTCGCTCTTTTCCCGGAAAAGATTTCGTTGGTATTTTCTGCGAAAATGGAAGTTAGCGAAATGGTAGCAGGACCAAAACTACCAACCTTCGCAGATCTTAAAAATTATCTGCGGAAAGAGCCATTGTACAACGAAGTATTCGAAGAATATTTACGAAACACGGCGCGTATAGTATGTTTTAATTTCAATTTCGAAATTACTTTTAATATGAAATATAAACTAAATTTTAAATAATTGTCCCGTATTTTCTTATTTTGCATCAGTAATAATTTTTTCTTTTTTTTTCTTATTCAGCAGTTATGCATTATTACAAATTTTTTACCGTCATGATTTTTTTACTGTTTCTAATGCAGAAATATTATTTAGATAGAAGATTTGAGAAGAGGGTTGGAAAGTAGTCAGCGTCACGCTCATGACGCACAAGCAGTAGCAATTCCGAGCACAGATATCGTGAGACGCGCAAGTCCTCCGCGATCTCAGGAGCAGTTAGAAATGATAGAAGATGAGGAGGAAGAACAGGCGCCGGCTACAGTTAACCGCGAGAGCGTCCTGGATGTGGATGAGATGGCTGATTGCCGACGGATGCCACATGAACCTTTCGCTAATGAAGGAGCAATTAGTGATGTGGTACCAGAAGCGCGTTTAGCAGTACGGATGCAGAGAAGAATAGTGAGGACGCGCGAAATCGTACTGTAAGCTTCATTTCCAGTTATGAAAATAGCTCCAGAAATTTTTTATTACACACTTTCAACATTTTAAACCAGATATTAATAGAATGATTTCGTTACAAAGATAGAGGAGAATATTTGATTATGATTGTATTTCAGGCGCTCCCGGACTGTGCGAGTCCCAATTGTGAATGAAGGATGGACTGTGACTGAAGTAGCAGGAGCTATACAGCCGTTCAACGTTCCGAAAGTTGGGAGCATACCTGAACGCCATCGACAAATGTTGGTAGCACCGAAGATTGACCCGTACACGATAATTCGAAAGGATGACGGGTCAATTGCAGTCGGTAAGGAGGAAATGATCATGCTTGTACACTTCTTGTCGATTTGAAATGAATTTATGCAGATCTGGGAATGCTTAATTTAAGGATTTTGATTTTTCAGGATGTGGCCTTTGCGCGAAAGAATTTAGTTCACTGAAAGGATGGCGGATTCATTCTGCAAAGGCTCATGTTCAGAATGGTTAGAATGGTTTCCCTTTTTTTTTTTTTTTTTTTTTTTGTATGAACAACAGAAAGGATGTTGTCAGTAGTTACCTCATTTTTTTACCAAAATTTGTCGGTAAAAAATGCATTTTTAATCTCTATTTAATTCCTCTTTTTTTTTTTGTTTGCAATAAAAGTTCTATTATAGGCTTTTGCCAAAGGTGCTGCCACTTCGTCAATATGCCGCCACACGTGGCTTCTAATGAGGAAATAAGGGCCATTATGGAGCTCCATTCCATGGAATGGTGTCCAATGGCTACGAAAACTATTATAAATGAAAGAGCTGCGAAACGAAGGAGATTGCAACTGGCAGGTAGAAGCGAGGAAGCGCAGCGCTATTTTATTCCTCGTAAGCTGGAGTCTTCTTTTTTAATTTTTAAATATGATGCTTTTCGATATATTATTTCCTCACTGATTTTTTCCCAGTCAATTTCTGAATGCTTTTTAGATGCAGAGCAATGAAGAAAGCCGTTTCCACATCGAAGCTGCGTGCAATAAGTTCGTTGGCCATCCTTAGTGAATTTGAGCCACTTGCGACGTATTCCACGATCAGCGCCTTCATTGTACCTATCTGTACCCAACTTGGTTAGACATTTCCCAAATTCTTTGTTTTTTTTTTCTTGTTTCACTAATTATTTTTAATATCAAAATTACTGTCCTGCTGTGCAGTTTTTGTATTCTTTGGAATTTTTCGTAGTTTATAAAATCTCTATTGAACTAACACTTTTTAATTTTTTCTTCCTTTTTACTGTATTGTTGTTGCTAACATAATTGTTTTTTCTTAAGAGAGAAAATTAAAAAAAAAAAAAAAAAAAAAACGAAAAAAATTAAGAAAAAATGAAAAAAAAAGGCTAAAAAAAGGAAAAAAAAAACGAAAAAAAATAAAATGAAAGAAAAAAAACGACAAAAAAACAAAAAATAAAAAATGAAAAACTAAAAGAAAAACAAAAAATAAAAAATGAAAAACTAAAAGACAAACAAAAAATAAAAAAGAAAAAGAAAATCAAAAAAAAAAAGCTAAAAGAGAATAACTGCTGTGTTTTTCTTACAATGTTCCAATGTTTCTTTTTTTTTTTTTTTTTTTTTTTTAAATATTATTACCGTTTATTTCTTTTTTTTTTTTTTTAAATCCTATACTGATTCATCTTTACTAATAATTTTAGTGCTTTACTTTTTGATGTTTCTTTATTTTTAAATGCGAAATGTGTCAGGATTTGAGCTGCACATTAGAGGCATTTGAATTTTTTCCGTGTTTATTTTTCAGTGTAGCTGAAGAAGTGCTTTTATTTTTTTATTTGAGGCACTTGTTCAGTTTTTGTGGTCATTTTCACCTGTTTAATATTCTTTTATTTGCTTGTGTTATTTTTGTTAACGTATTTTTTTTTTTTTTTTTTAAAGAGAAAATTGAGAAAAAAAAATTAAAACGAAAAATGAATAAAAAATAAAAATAATAGAAAAAAGAACATAAAAAGCAAGAAAAATAAAAAAAAAAAACAGAAATAAAAAAGATGAAAAAATTGAAATGCAGAAAAATAACAAGAAAATAAAGAAAGCGAAAGAAAAAATGACGAAAAAATTTAAAAAAAAATTTAAAAAAACGATAAAAATTAAAGAAAAAAGAGAAAAGAAATGGTGGGAAAATAAAAAATAAGACAAAAAAGTCCAAAAATGAAAAGAAAAGAACATTTCTTGTCATATTTTTTACTCATGTTGTAATTTCTATTTACTACTTTTTTACCTTATATTCACTTCCCTTGTTGCTATTTTAATGTTTAATTTCTTGTGACACATTTTAATATCTCCCATATTTGCTTTTTACTTGTAGTATTAATGTAATTTCAACAGAGAAATGATGAAACGTTCTTTTCTTTCGAACTAAGAATTGATTCTTAAATGGTTGCTGGGCATGGATCCCTTTCTTCCTGCTTTTTTTTTGTTGCGCAAAATTTTTCTAAATCCATTTTAATTCCTTTCATATAGTTAAGCACATAGGAAATAAACGATGCACAACCACCTAAATGCGGAATTTTTCTAAGTTTTGAAAAAATTTCTTTTTTTTCTGATGTTTTTGTCTCCTGGGATAATATGTTAATCTCTAGTATGTTTGTTCTTTGACCTTCGCTGCCAATAATGGCAAACGTAACGTTTTATCTCCTCCTTTACCATATCTTTTTTTTTTTTGTTATCAAA
Organism: Setaria digitata; assembly: GCA_003640385.1. NCBI lineage: Eukaryota > Metazoa > Nematoda > Chromadorea > Rhabditida > Setariidae > Setaria > Setaria digitata. The sequence continues at coordinate 19,311 of RCAB01000693.1, read as the reverse complement.
AATCTGTATCGTTTCTTTTTTAAAAAGGGAACGATTAAACAAAATCGAAAAAAAAGGAATATGAAAATCTATTTTATGTTTATTATTTTATTTAAAATGTTTTTTGGAAAAAAAAAAAACGAAAATATGCTATGCTGGTACATATTGAAAAAGAAGGAAATGCACTAGCATGGTATTTTCCCCACGCTTTTTTTTATAAATAGCTTTTCTACTGCATGATTTTCTTTAATTAATCGTAATTTTTGTATGCCTTTTTTGTTGTCTTTATTACCGTATGTATCATTTTTAATAGCAGTTTCTTTTATTTGTAATATTGCTTTATTTTATTCTATTCTACTGCTTGGTTCATTTTTTATTAGTTGTTAACTTCTTTTCACTTTTAATTTTACCTTCATTCATTTTCATTCTCTTTTAATTTCCTTAGTTTTATCCATTTTCTTTTTTAATCATATAATTTTCTCATTGCATGCTTTCTTTTTTATAAATATTTTTTTCAGAACATGATTTTCTTTAATTAATGGAATTTGTTCTATTTTTTTAACCATTAAATATGCATGCTCCTCTTAGCTGTCCCAATTACTGCATGCGGCCAATAATAGCAATAATTTTTTTTTTCCTCTTTATTCTTCCTTTCGTCCTATTTTATTTTATTTTTTTATAATTGTCCTTTTTTCTTTCTCCTAATTCTAGGACTTTACTTCATTTTATTCCCTTTAAGTTTTGTTGTTTTACTCATTTTTTTTCTTTTTTCATATGATTTTCTGCTTTGCACGCGTTTCATAATTTCCATTGCATGACTTTCTTTAATCATGACATCCTTTCCAAACTTTTTCTGAAACCATCACTTATGCTTGCCTTTTTTTTTTAACTTAATGCTTCATATTTGCATGCCTTTAAATTTAATTGCACATCTGCATTGTTTCTTTCTTGAATCGAACAGAAGTAAAGGGAAAAAGAAAACAAAGCAAAAATATGAATGTGCGAAATTTATTGAAAATTTATTGTATGTTTATGTTATTATTTAAAATGTCTTTTTGGAAAAATGAAAATTCGCTACGTACATGCTTTATTATAAGTAACTTTTCCACTGCATGATTTTCTTTAATTGTCTTTTGATTTTTTTTTTAACCATCACATATGCATGACTCCATTCGCCGCTATTAACAACAGCAGTCATTTTTTTTTTCTCTCTTTTATTCTTCCTTTCATTCTATTTTATCCTACTAAATCTTTTTTTTTTTATNTCTCTTTTATTCTTCCTTTCATTCTATTTTATCCTACTAAATCTTTTTTTTTTTTTATTTTTTTTATTATTATAGCAAATATCATTCGTGTTACTCTTAATTCTGTCTTTATTTTATTTCCTTTAAATTTTATTAGTTATTAATAGCAGTCATTTTCTTCATTTTTAATCTTGCCTTATTTTATTTTGTTCTATTGCATGTTTTATTTTTAATAATCAACTTTTTTTTTACCTCCAATTCCACCTTTATTTTTTATTCTTTTAATTTTGTTAGGTTTACTCATTTCCATCTTTTTTGCTTATATAATTTTCGCCATTGCATGCCTTTGACAGTAACTTTTTCCTTTTTCATTGCAGTTTTTTTCTTATTCCGTTCTTTTTTTTTTTTTTTTTTTTTTTATTCATACACGCATGCCTCTTTTTCACTTAATTACTGCATGTATATTTTTAATGAAACTACTTTCCTTTTATGCTCTTACTTTTAATTTGATTTAATTTCTCTTGCTCTTAATTTAATTTAGTTTTTTCATTTAATTTTTTCTACTTATTCTTTTTCTCTTTTATTTTGCTCATTTTTGCTAAACAGTTTTCTTCCTTATATATTTTGCGTGACAAAAGTTTCAGATTATTTCTCAAGTGCTTTACACTCGGCAAGCTTATAAGTTTTTTCTTCCCATAATCAATTTACATTATGTGGGTAATTATGTATGGACTGCTCTCACCTTTTTTCCACTGTACTACTCTTTGATATTTTACACTTCAAATTACTTCAGGTAAGGTCTTTTTCGTTTTCAAAATTTTATAGGAATATCTGATGTGCAGAAAGAGTTAATCTCTGCCCGAAAAATTATGTTGTGTGCACATATTTTTGTTGCATTAGGTGAAAGTTATTTACATTAAATTTTTAATTGTGCTATTTTACTATTTAGCATTTCAGCACTTTTTTTTTTTTCATTTTTACATTTTGTAGCATATTTTCAAATATTAACCTACTTATAAGTTCTTATCAAATCTTTAGTATTGATTATGTTGTCATATTATTATGTATATTTTTGTGACAGAATCAAAATTTCCCATATCGTTTCGTTCATGGTTCTTGATATTTCGTGATCACGGACTTAATGCCAAAAGCGAAGTTAATAAACTGAAAAGAGAATTATATTTTGACACAAGAGTGTAAGAGTAAACTACTAAAAGTTTCGATATTGCAATCACTTCCGGAATTGGGACTGTGTTTCTGTGAGATTCTATTTTTTTACCACAGTGAAGTATGGTGCTCCCTACGAAAGTATTTAATTTACATTAGTTTTTTCCTTTTTTTTTATTTTTTTAGACGAATGACAGCCTTAGTTGGATAATTTAGACCTTTCTAATAGCATGTACAATTTTCTATAGCATGTACAATTTTCTATAGCATGTACAATTAGACTTCATAGCAATATCACGACTATGAAGTCTAATGAAATATTTTCCTAAAATTTCGCAGTTTTGAATTATATTAATAATGCTTTCTCTCACGTTATAAAATGCCATTATAAAAATGATTATATTTTTCGGCTAATTACTCTTGAAAAAAGGACGACAAAAATTAGGCCACACTTAAGAAAAAGATTAAATATGTCGTTGTGAAATTGGATAAAAATGCATTTATGAGCTTTATATGTATTAGGACTGTTTCACTGGCTGATTCTTTTTCATTCAACATAGTATATTTTGCATCCTAGATTGATATATTTACGTTTTAAATACATTTTATCAATCATCGAGGACACCCAAGTTTTGATAGCTTTGCCAACTTGAATTTCAGTAACTTCTTTTTAGCCCAATCTGTTGTTAATTTTTTATCTTTAGCTTTTTTTTCTTTCTTCTGTCAGGCGAATTTCGTTTTCTATTCTTATTCGTTAAATTTTTATCCATATCAGGCTGAAATTTAAAGCTATTTTTTGGCTGGTTTTGATTGTGAAGATTTTTATTATCTTCAGTTGCTTAAACTATTTTTTGTACCTCTTTTTTTATTCATTAGTTAAGCGCCTCCACGTAATTTTTATTTTTCCTTCTACGAATAAAAAGGATTTTTTGTGTAAAATTCTAGATCAACATGAAATCTGGATTTTTTTTATTACTTGCTCCTTAAATTTAATGAGTAGAAAATTCGTTTCATTATTCAAAGTCCTTAACGCTAACCATTGCGAACCTCTCAATAATGAACTGAAAACATTTGTCCGAATGAATAAACTTTTATGGTATGTATGGCTCATTACATACATAATAACCTTTATTAGTGAATGTAAAGTTGTCATTGTCAGAATAAGTAATTTGAAATAATGAAGCATTCGAACTATTGATAGATATATATTGCAAAAAAAAAATCAATCGGATGACTTGTCATATCTAATGTCAATTTCTTGGTTCATATTTTTTTGCAGTGAAATGAAAATCCTCAGAATAAAATGCATGGCAGTCAGCTGTTGGAGGTTAAATTGCCCAGATGACTTCAGAAGCAAATCTTTCCAAATTCTGTAAAAAAAAAAAAAAGCAAATCTCTTTCAAAAATAATGCAAAAATTTGTAGAGAAAAAAATCAACTGCCATGCCAAAAACGTCTGGTAAGTTTTTAATTTTCAGTCACTTTTATCAAAATGTAAAGTTAAATGCTTCTATGCAATAGTTTAGATACATTAAGCTTCACAAATAGAAATAATCTACAGAACCGCTCTTTTTTTGAAATCAACCGATCACTTAAGTCTTCAAAAATTCACCAAACCAGATCCTGCTTATTGTTAAAAAAGAATTTTTCTTCTATTCTGAAATACTTACCTTTTGCATCAATAATGTGAGAAACGCGAGAGACATCAGATAAATGAAACTGAGCAAAACTGTTGGTTTTGATAAAGCTTGAAGTAACAAAGTATCCAGTGGTTATTTAATTCTTTGTGTGACCAAAATCCTTGCCGGATTTATCGATTATTTAGATTTTTCTTGCATGTTATGAAGTTCCTAATTTTAAACAGCAATTAAAGAGTTTACTTGTACTATTTGCTTGTCTATGATTTTCTTTATCACTGCAACTCTGATTGAAGTTTTGTACGTTATCATTTCATATCCTCTTGTGGTTTCATTTTTCAGATTATTTCGATTGTGAACGATATAATGTTTTTTGTCCCACAACAAAAGGGAATTATTTTTCCTCCAATAGATAATGCAGTAAATTATTGCTTCGGATTATTAGTCTCTTTATTTTTCAAGCATTAGAAATAATCAGATCGAATTTAGTTATCGATAAAATCGAGAATGATTTGTAAAAATTTATTTCCGATTTATTACCAAATAAACCCCCACATGGATTTCACAATTTCTATTTCAACCAAGTCTTACATAGAAATGAGGTATCAACAAAGGTTAGCTAAAAATTATCATTCATTTATGAAATGAAACGGAGATGCTAAACAGTTAAAAAGTAAAAGCAGGAAAAGGAAAATGAATTCGGAACCTTCAGGTATGGCATATGATTCAAGATCTCTTCTAAAGACCATTAATTAGCATGCTTGTTTCTCTGAATCGAAATCTTGAACTAGCTTTCAGTGCTATTTCACTGTTGCTGATATCACGGTGATGTAATTTGACTTGACTTTATACTTGATACAAATTTAATTATATAAGAACAAAGTTAAACAATCGACAATGAAAAAAATTACTAGCCAATGTTTGCACTATTACAGTAGGTACTTGAGGACTTGGAAAGTAAAAGAGAATATATACTAAAATCTTTGTCATATTCGAAATCGTTAATGCTCTGTAATAAAGCTACTACTTTCGGATGAAAATTTAATCGCTTATAAGATTTGAATATGGCTTGAAGCCTTGAAACCGTTTGAAATTTTCGTTTTCAAGATTTCAGCCAAAATGATAAAATAATAGTTTAAATAATAAAAGAATAATAAAGCTTCAAATAAAACTTCTTATATTACGCGGTGACGGATTTTGCAGTACAATTTGTATTGTTCAGTTTATGCAATCGAAAAAGGAAAAACAGATCATTTTTGGTTGGATGAAAGGGAAAGGAAGGTATAAGTATGGCAGAGAATGAATAATTTATTAATATTAGACAATATTAAAACTTCACTCATTTAAAAAGTAAATTCCTTTTGTCTCTATCTTTCTTTCATTGCATCTAAACCATTTCATTAATGATAAATCAGTGCAATTTCATTGCTTTTTGTTTTCTGAAATTGGTAACTTATAGTTAAATCAGTCAACTGAATCCAATAATTTCTATTTTCTCCATAAATTTCGTTGTTTGAAAGGAATGTTTTTTTATACCAGTGTCAAGTAAGCCTTAACTTTCTTCACGTACCAATTTATGAAATTATTTAAATGAACGAAGGAGCGGAGTATTTGAAGCAAGCAAGAGAATCATCTTTTGGTAGTCTAATTCGTAAACAACCAAGTGTTCCTTCCTCCTCTTCTCTCCGTTCATATTTACTTTTCCAACCGTTTTATTAGATCTAACGATTCATTCTTTCCTTTTAAGCAAGAAAAAAGAAAAAATTGCATATTTTTCAATCAGTTGATGGTACCAAATAAAATTCAGTTTCAGATTAGTTTTTGCGAAGAAATAAAAACTATTTAAGCTTATCGAAGTAAATTCATCACAGACAGTTAGAACAAGTGAATTTAATTATTTTATGCTCTTTCTACAGTCACAACAAGAAAAAAAGAACTCCAAACACATTGAAACGGCTTTCATCTACCATTGTATTGCAGAAGATAAACTTTTTCAACGTATTTTGAGTTATTTTTAACATTCTGATAATTGAACAATTTGAAGCAAACATTTATTGGATTATTTATATTTTCTATTTCATTGATTGTTAGATTATGTGATAATTTCATTAAAATTGATCTGTACAACGATCAGTTAAATGATTCCTCAACTTTGGCCAATCCAATTTCCTACAGACAATTGCCGTACGTTTTATTATAAAGATTATCATTTCACTTCAGAAAAGACGAAAGAAAAAAAAAATAGATACTGGAAATAATAATTGATCTAGCTGATTGTATTTTTTACAATATATATTTATCAATAATTTCAACACTAGACTTTATGAAGATAATTGTTCTGATAGTGACAAATGTGGAATGTGATGAGCTCTACTGATTACTATAATATGCTTTAAAATGTCAATGATTCATGTCATTGTGACGAGTACTTCAATCTTTAAGGATTCAGACAGAAAAATGAAGGAATTATCGAAAAAATTGTCATAAATTAGAAAAAAAAATCCTTCAAAGGGTTGAAATTTGGCAATTCAATAATTCGATCGCAAAAATTGTATTAGTGCAAAGCAGAAAATAAAATACTCTCTACAAAATATCAACAGCATATTATTCTTTTTTTACCGCTTTACTTTATCATTTCATTTGACATATGAATTGAATCGTTCGTGAAAAATTCTGCTCTTTAAAATTATTAACTGTTGAGTTTTATAAAATGTCTAGTTATCGCATTTACAGTATAAGAATGGCAAAAATTTTCTTTTCAAAATTCTAAAGTTTTCATTACTGACATATAAAGTTACAGAGGGTCGTAGAATATTAAAAATTTTTATATATATGTATTCAATCAACTGATTAACTTGCGGTACAAAATTAATTCAATTCAAATGTTCTTCCATTTGGACGCAGAAGAATCTTCAAAATGATGTCGAAATTAAACTTTTGCAAAAAATCATGATAAGTTCTTCAAGGAATCCATAATGCACCATCTGATAATTTGCTAGATAATGCTAGTTAATTAAATGTGTTCAAACTGTTCACTAACGTTATAAATTCAAATATTAGTATTTGAAACAGAAGTACACTTAACACAAAGCAATGACAGTTTGTTATTTTTGACAATAGCAATAATTAAACTTCAGAAAGATCATCTTTTGAAGTACAAAATTCATAACTGCTCCATTTTCTTATTCCCAATCATTTCTGTTTCTTCTGTTCAATGATCCATATTTCTCTCTATTGACTTATTCATAATGATTTATCATTTCGTTCTAGCCATCCTTAATTAAACCAAAAATTGCGAAATATATGACAATTAATTCATTTCTTGTGTCAGCTATAATTAATGCGTATGTGGCATATGATACATAATAAGGTTGCTGATGAAATTGAACCCTTCCTTAATGAATTATCTTTTAGCAGTGTTTAAATTTTTGTCGGCATAATCTATTCGTAATTAATAAAACAGAATTCATTTCAGCTTGTGCTATTTCAAATTTAGATAAATTTTACACAAAATTTTCACTTGTGAAGTTTAATAAAATAGTACACTAATATCAGTGCAGGTAATCACACATTCCAATTGCAATTGTAAAGTCTCTTGTCATAGAAAAATTCCATTTGTATACATATGAAATTTTATGAAAATCTCGATTCATTAATCTTTTCACGCGAAATTTGACTTCGCAAATATTTATGCGGTAATTGTACGTAAATGAGTAAATTAACGGATAATACCAGAAATAGTTTTTGTAAAAGTACTCAAAATTTACGCAGTTAAGATATTGCAATCAACAAAAGTTTATGCCAATTTCTTATTTGAAATTTCGATTTTACTTTTAACTTTTATCGCGAAAAATTCTATTGCACAAGGCAATTTATTCTTCTTGCACATCGTATGTATGCACATTTTGAAGGAGATTTCATATCAACAGAGATACTAATCAAGAAATGATGAGTAACAATTCACCTGTCGAATGAACTAGGCTGAAAATAAATAGCATTTGAATGGAAGATTTATGCTCAACGGCTGCGTTGCGTAAGGTTGTGTTTAAAAAAAAAAAATGGAACAATTTAAGATTTCTTAGTTTAATTTTTGCTAAATGATCAATTACTCAAATAACTGAATAAAAATTGCGGTGCAAAAATGTGTAGAAATGATTGGCAACGCGTTTATGAGTATGCTTTGCTTTTCATGAATAATTTTTGGATTACAAGAATTAATAGAACTGAAACTTTCCAAGATCTTTCTCTACTAGTTTCAAACTTGTAAATGGCATTCAATTTTCAGTACACAAATGAGCAGAAACTATGAAAAGAAATATTTGTCTGATAATGCATTTGGCACATTGGAGTGAACAGAATGCTTACCGAAGTGTTGCATGAACAATGCTAATAATATAAAAGATTGAATAAAACCTATACTTTTGCTATTGTTTATTCATTCCCGTAACAATTTTACTCATTCTTCTTCATTTTTAATCAGCTGTAATTATTTAATTTAAAGCGAGGAAAACTTTTTTTGAAACCATCTAATTATTTGCAGGTTTTGAACATCATATTAAATGTTAGTAAAAGTAGTTAGTTTACTAATTACCATTTAGTTAGTGCAACTACTGCACTGTTGGACTTTACATCAGTTTCCATCATTATTTGATGTCCCACAGTCAGATGCTATATTATTTCCACTATCTATTATCACCATAATAATTTCAAGTCATATTGTTATCTTATTTCTTCGCTTTTCTCGCTACTCAATTATAATCATTTTCCGGAAATCATAGCATATAACTTATTCAGTCTTTTCACCATCCAGTTATAGCCTAATATTTAAAAATGGAGACCTGATCCCTATTTTCAAATATTAAGCTAGTCAAAATAAATTTCTAAAATTAACATTATTGTGTCATTTCAGTTGCGGACGTTAATTATGTTTGATTAATAAAGATTATCAATTATGGTTGTTTTTCACATCCATCATCTTGTTCCAAATTTGGTCTTAATAACTCAATTTCTAATCATTACAGTTGTGGGCGCGTTATGTTGATAAAAAATATTATCAATGATTGTTCTTCAGTTATGCAGGAGATTACAGTGCTTGATGTGTAAAGCAGTAAACATTCTTGTCTTCCCAAATACCATATATTCTATCAATTTTGCTTTAATCAATTGTGTAAAAGTAATCAATTATCAATAAAGAATGGATGAATGGCTCAAGCTTGTTCTTTGAAGCCTTTCAAATGAGCTTTGAAAAGTTTCAATTGCAGAGATTATCACTGATTGTCAAGGTCATATGAAATGGGAAAACGAACAGTGTTTTCTCGGCCTATTATCTCTTGACAAAAACAAAATTGTAAGTGAAATTGAATTCACGCTTCACTCTTAAAAGAAAATGGATTTGAAATGGTAAAAGATACAATCTTAAAAAAAAAGAATTCTCATTATTCCTTCATTATTAGCATATTAAATTGCACATAACACTATAACTAACGGTAAAAAGACTGAATAAGTCATATATTAAGATTTTTTGATAAGAGAAGTCTACAAAATTATAGCTCTTTTAATTCTTCGGCCTTTGAAATGTTTTTTTTCCATTTTTTTTTTTTTTTTTTGATAAAATGCCTGTCACTCTTGAAATTCTTTTTAAAGCAATGGAAAAACTAGTGTAAATACAGAAAAGAAAGAGGAAGAACAAAATTTATTAAGCAATAGAAATTGCTGCAAGTTTGGGTCAGTTTAGTTAACACTGGAAATATTCAAGTTCCATTTCATTTTCGATTTTTGCCTTGTTTTATTCGATTCAATCATTCTCTACATTCTTCGAATATTCTCTCTATAGGAATCCTACCGTTTTAATACGAAATTTTATTATAAGAAGTATAAGTTTTTTGAAAAATTCAGCCATAGATGTTTTTTTTTCTTGCCTTTCTTTTTTCAGGTAAGGAGTTAATCTTCATTAGATTTTATTCATTATAATATGATATAAATCAATTTTTAACATCTTTATGACACTGAGTTTAGTTATAAAAAAAAAAAAACGCGTATGTTCCTCTTTGCATATACAGCTGGATGCAACAACCAGCCGCAGAAGGAGGAGGGCCGAGTAGGCATCTTTTTCATTTTCTCATTCACTTTGCTTTTTTATCGCAAAATGATTCAAAATAATTGTGAAAAACCAAAAAAAGATTATTTCTATAACTGTTCAGATGAAGTTTTCCGAAATAAATTTCAGCACATCGTTCACTTGCAATGCTTCACGAAGGATCAATGAGATGGCTATCAGAACTGATTTACAAGACGTATTATTTGAAAAGTGAAATGTAAATTAATGTTTGCTTCTTTCCAGGAAATTATTAATAAAATGCTTCTAAAATTCAAATCCAAATTGCTTAATTTTGCGCAGATAAACAATTTTAGCAGCGCAAATTATCATGGATTACAACATTAGCAGTACCTGCAAGAAGAGATCAGTGCATGTGATATAAATTTGTGTCCAGTTCATGGCCAAGAATCATGGTTGCACACTCTTGATCAAAACAACACAGGGTCAAGTCCGATACCAGATATTTAAAATAAGAAAGCTTTTTCATCATTTAGCCCTCAAATTCGTGACCAATTGCGTCAGCACGCGCATTTTATGACGAACTTATGACCTATTCGAGAGCAAGCATCTTGCGTCAAGTATTTTATATATAAATTTGTGTCATGTTCATCATCAAGTAATCATGATTGCACCCTTGATCAACAACACAGGGTCAAGCTCGATATCAGATATTTAAAATAAGTAACCTTTATGTTCATTTTGCCATAAAATTCGAGATCAATTGCATCAACACTCGCATTTTATGATAAATTTGATGCAAATTTCCAGATCAAGCACCTTTAATAAAGTAATTTATGTATAATTTTATGTCAAATTTATGATCCAATAATCATAATTGCACTCTCAATCAACAGCTTAAGGTGACGTTCTATACCAGCCACTTTAAATGAATAATCTTTAGCATCATTTCGCTGTCAAATGTGAATGCTGATTCACTAGTTCTCGTTTATCGTAAGTCAGGTAATTTTTAATTAATTAAAGTATTATTTCTAGTTCATGAAAAAAAATTTTTTTAAAATGTGCGCTAATTTGTCAAGGCAGTGTCAGATAATTTTTGCTTCAGACTTTTTTTTCATATAATAAGTTTAAAGTGAAACAAATTAGCGTATGGCGAGATGGGGAAAACGCATTTTGCGTTGTGCAAATTTTTTTTTTTTTTTTTTTTTTTTTCATAGATATTTATAGTTTGTAGATATCGTCATATACCACTGGCGCTAAAGTTATGGTGTATAATTGTTCGTGAATTTGATCTCTTTCTAGCACACAGTGTTTTCGTCTTCTCAGTTAAAAATTGAATTTATTATTATTTTAATTAAAATCAGGCACTAGTTATATTGCTTTAGGAAATTGAAAAAAATGTTTAATTTCCATCATTTCGTCAAATTTAATTTTTCTTTTCTTCTTTCTTTTTATCTTGGCATTCTTAGGACAATTTTTTCATGCTATAATTTTGATTTAAGGGAACAATTTCTATGATTTCTTACTGAAAAACAAATTAGCCTCTTTTTTTTTTTGCTCTATAAAATTGACCATCAATTTACGTGGGCTGTTGGTCAATTTAAAAATAATATACGAAAATACCTAATTTTATATTTAGACTTTAATTATATTCATTCACTGCAATACCGAAGAACTTATTTTTGAATTAGCTGTAAATTTTTCAACTGATCATATAATTGCTTGAGGAGATTTTAATTCTAGACTTTCTGAGATGGAAATACTTAAATTACTGCACGATATGTATTTAAATATTAACAAAATGAAGAAACAGCAAAGGTTCGAAAATTGATAAAGTAAGTTGAACAAAACTGTATTAAATTTCTTTGAGTTGAAAGAAAAAGAATTTATGAAATTTGATTTCTTTATTCAATTTATATTTAATCTAGTCGTAAAAAACTTTTTTCAAAACCTGAAATTTTTGGCCAAAAATTTGAGGCTAAAGATTGTGATGACGGTAGTGCGGTACGATTACGTGAAGAACTACGTGGACGCAATGATACTGTTGGACTAACCGAAACTGAGCCATGCTTACCAAATTCAGTATTGCTTGCAAGTCGTAGGATATGCTAAGATATAATCAAACTAGTCCACAAAATTACTTATATGCTTGCTTGCAAGCGATAACATAATTAAAAGGATTTAACCTAATAAATTTTGTCCTTCCGTATCCTATTTGTTTTGCAGAATCAAAAATTATAAGTTGTTATAGCTGGGGTGTTTACTTCTTTATGCAAAGAGGTTGGTCGAATATTGGTCCAAAAATGTTTGTAGAAACGTTTGACTCACGTGCGCAACGTTGGGTACGCTCAGAATTGAAACTTTTTGAAATATCACGTGCCTATCACGCACGCTGTCATTAATACTGGTGAACATTTATTTACCATTGGTGGTTTTAATGGTGCAGAATATTATCGTTCAACGCGTAGATTTAGTCTAAATGATAAGTAAAATTTGAATGCGAATTTTACGAAACGGCGAATATTAGCAACTAGTATAAAATTAATTAAAGATAAATTAAACCGATTAAATTCGTTATTTTCTTCCTGTCGTTAATTCTTTGATTATTGCATTGATTGTTTTTTATTGTAGAACTGCAAAACCATATTTTTTTTTCTTTTCTTTTTTCCCGTATTTATGATACAGAAGAAAAAAAAGGAATTTGAGGAAGTTCAAAAAAACTGAAATTATACGTTAGAAGTTTAAAGTTTTATCCTAATTTTACAGAACTGCATCGAGGTTGCATCAATGTATGATCAGGGATAATCGAAATTGGTGGTTACAATAATCATGATCGCTGGAGTTGCTGGAATGAGCGTCAAAAGGCTTACCGGATTTGAATTTGAAAATAAAACAAAATTCACTATTAATTATAAAAAGAATTTTTTCCTTATTCCAGTTATTGCATCAACAATCTTTTGCAATGTTATGCAGGAGTTTCATAGTTTAAAGAAAGTTTCAAATTTTCTCGATTTTGATTTTTTTTTTTTTTTTTTTTAAGAAGTTACGGACACTGCGTAATAATGAAAAATGTCGCATATGCTGTCAGTGGTTTTGACGGAATGAATTGTCACGCTAGCGTTGAATATTACGAACCTTAACGTGACCGATGGTTTATTATAAGCAACAATATGACAAGTCGTGTTAGTATTATCAANATAAGCAACAATATGACAAGTCGTGTTAGTACTATCATCGTTATCATCTGTTATCAACATAATCAGTATAATCTAAAAGTAAGTGAATGATTTTTTCTTTTCCTTTGCTTTTTTGCCATTATCGCATAATTCATTCAATTGTCAACAATCAAGAAATTTCAATTTCACAAAGAGTTTGAAAATTTTATTTAAATTCCGTTAAAATTACAGCGTTCTGGATTGCTGCCTCTGCAATTGAAGGTGTGGTATTATTCATATGTAACGGTTTTGACAGTACTGGTCGCTTGCAAACGTGTGAATTTATCGATGAAAGGGAGGGGAAATTGCATCGGTTAGGATCAATGAATCACCTGCGGTATTTTAATTTTTATTTATTCAATAAATCGATTTTGAATTTGATATTGATAATGTCGTTATGATATCAAAGAAATCGACCAGAGAGATTTCGAGTTTTTTCATTTCTAATGAGCTAATGATTTCAATATTACTTGATGAAGCTAACGAATTTTTATCACTTGAAGAATATCATGTAAATTAAAACATGTTGAAATAAAAAAAAAGAGGAAATTGGTTGCCACTGTGTTAATTCTGGCATTATTTTAGTTCAAATTTCGGTATAGAAGTGCTGAACAATCAGGTGATTGTCGCTGGCGGATATGGTGGTTTAGTTGGTACCATCGGTGAAACATNGGAAATTGGTTGCCACTGTGTTAATTCTGGCATTATTTTAGTTCAAATTTCGGTATAGAAGTGCTGAACAATCAGGTGATTGTCGCTGGCGGATATGGTGGTTTAGTTGGTACCATCGGTGAAATATAAGCATATGATTTTCGTTCAAACACCTGGATTGAGCTACCAACAATGAGTCTACGACGTTCAGCTCTCTATCTTACTCGAGTCGAGAATCACCATATTATCGAAGCATGCGTCGCCCAAAATCATCATCCACACAATGAATGATTTTATTAAAAATTGAATGCATTATTTCAATATTGCATTTCTTTTTTTAGAGAAAGATCCAAAAAATTAGATTGTAGCAAACGGAAAAAGTAAGAACAAGCAAAATTTATTTGGAAAAAAATACATTTGCTCAATGTTTTGAATTTATCCATATCCATCAGTCTTGTCTGAATTAATTTAAATTGCTTCAAGAAAAAGAAGGGAGATATGTATGCTTATTTGATGGACATTAATATGTCGTTTTCTTAAATCAAACTTAATTTCATTAACTAAGAACCAAAATTACTTATAACTTTCACGTCCACGAAGAATTTATAATTAATTTATTAATTTAAAATCTTCCATAAGAAGGCATTATAATTTAATTATAACATGCATTTTTTTTTAAAATAATGTTCAATATGTGGTAATAAACAATGACAAATGATAATAAATATAATTTAATTCCAGTAATCATATTTTCTCCCGCCATGCCGAACCGTAATTTAATGTTCCACATGATTAAGCTATTCAAAATTCAAAATTACTTGAATAGAAGTAAAAAAAAAAAAAAAAAAAAAAAAAAAAGTAGAAATGAAGGAGAAATAGAAATAGAAGAAAGATAGTTTTCATTTTTTTTTCTAATTGTCAATATTTGTAATTAATTGATCTTGAAGATTAAGAATTATGAGAAGTTCCGACTCAATCTTTTGTGTCACTTTGAAAAAAAAAACTTATTTTTTTTAACTGCTGCAGCACAGTAAAGCTTCAGTTGATTCTCGACACTTTACCTCAAACACTAAAGCTAACCTATGCATATTTTGACATTTTCATTTTGCTCTTGAATTTGAATCAGAACCAATGGGATAATAATGGAAAATTTCTTTAGCGTAATTATGAATTATCGTGTTTTTATTGAAATATATCAAAATCCATTTCGCTTCGAGACTGACTGAAATGTAAATTTCTACTGCTTTTTCTCGACAAATTTTTAAAAAGTTTTCGAAAAATTTTGTTTACATTTTTCAGCAATTCTTATGTCTTGGATGGTTATCTCGTATTATGTGCTCTCAACAACTTTCGTATGCGGGAACCCAATCCCGATAATCATGGATGTCAATAATAGTGTCAGCCTAGTAGATCACTTTAATTACATTTTTAGATTAATCTATTTGCTGTAGCATTGTTTTAGGTGTATTTACATGCGATTTTACAACTTTTCATGTTTACTTTTATGTAAATTTTACGTCTACCTGCATACATTTAAAGTAATTAGAGAAAGCAGTTAGCTACCTTTGTGATGAATAATAAAGTAACTAGGCAATGCTCGAATAATTAAACTAGCCTTAAATGGTTAGAAGTCTTAGTTTAAATAATTATATGCTTCGAAAAATTAATTTTATTGTTGTTACCGCTGTTGTTATTTTTATAGGATCAACTCATAAATTTCTGTGAATTTGTTACATACAATAATAGAAAATTGTTATCATGGAATATCACCGATAACCAAGTAGCACAATGCATCCAAGAAATACAGAAAGCTGATTGGAAGCAACAGTATACCGTATTCAATGACACAACTACTGGCATCCAACGATTTCTTTATATTTTTCAGAAACCATTTAGTTAATTAATTTTCTTCTAAAATTACAACATACATGTAATCTAATCAATCATGTAAGCAAAAGCAAAAAGTGAAATTATTTAGGTAGAAAGAAGCTATTTAAAGGAAGTTAAATGTTATAAATTTTCATTCAAGAAAAAATTTAAGATTATATTTCACGTATTTATTTTGCAACTTTGCATATGACTTCAAATATTAAGGAAAATTTTCTGAACAGCAATAATTTTGCTATCGGTTAACATATCTTAAGATTAGCAATGAAGCAACATGCATTCCCTTCACGTAATCATGACATTGCCTAATTAATAATTGAACATTATTCATTAAATATTAATGATTAAAGACAACAAAGTATGCAGATTTCAAAATTTTGCACGACATTTCATTTGTTTTATTCACTACTGCTTTGAAAATTTTCAATTTTAGCATCAAATTTCACTTTATCAAATACGGTACCATTCGATTCATACAGTAACCTCAAAATTTTTATAAACTTATTTCATATTGCACATTACAGTTCCAAATAATACCACCTGCTACAATATTGATATAAAGGACAAAATTTACAATGTAACGATAGTGTGCGAAGCAAACAGTGGAAGAATAGGTTTATTCTTTTTTGATTAGAATAAATAGAGAATAAAAGAGTTCTAAATATTTCTAAATTTAATTTTCGTTTTAATCAGACAAAAGATGAAATTCTTCTATTTTTAAAATAATAGTCAAAAAATTTAGTGAATATAGACTATTACTATTCATTCTAGCCACCTAATATAATAAATATGAGCTATTAGAAATTTGCGAATGATATTTTGACACAGTAAGAATGTAATTTTCTTCAAAGCATTCATCTTAAATAGTACAGTTTACTTTTTCAATCGGCATAATTTTCTTATCACACTTAGTACTCAAGTAGTACTTTTGCAGCAGTTCATAGCACAAATTGCGGAAACAATTAAACCTTAACATAACTCGTTTTTTGTTGTTGTTGTTGTTGTTGTTTTTAATCCAGAAGCCTTCTGGATTAAAAATTAAAACATAGGACCAAAAGGATTNCACCTAATATAATAAATATGAGCTATTAGAAATTTGCGAATGATATTTTGACACAGTAAGAATGTAATTTTCTTCAAAGCATTCATCTTAAATAGTACAGTTTACTTTTTCAATCGGCATAATTTTCTTATCACACTTAGTACTCAAGTAGTACTTTTGCAGCAGTTCATAGCACAAATTGCGGAAACAATTAAACCTTAACATAACTCGTTTTTTGTTGTTGTTGTTGTTGTTGTTTTTAATCCAGAAGCCTTCTTTTCTCAAAACATAGGACCAAAAGGTCAAATCAGTTGAAAATAACGATTTTTCTTCCTCGCATCTCCCACCCAGAACCTTTTTTGAAAAAAAAAAACAGCTTATATGAGTAAATAGAAACTTTTATACTTATTATAATTTTTCTTCTTAATGTATAAATAAAAGATATTTTCAAAATTTTTAATTAAGTATTTTAGTTGAATTAAATGATACAATGGAATATTATGTAAGTTTATTATTCTCTAATGTTTTGATTAAAACTCCTTTAATATAAAGTTGGCAAATAAGTTGAAATGAGCTTAGTTTTCACAGAAAAGTTTAGTTGTCCTAGTGGCATAATTTTTTATTACAGTGCAATATTTTTTTAAATTTTTCGTGTTTTTGCCAGTTTTTTTAGAAAGTTTTGATGATTTCAATTTTTTAAAATTAATGTGACGATGAAATCAAATTTACAAAGTTCAAATGTTTAAAAACAGGAATTGAAAATTGTGATAAAATTATTATATCTATGCTCTATTCTTTTATAAATCAGTCATTCTGTTCAATTTTAGGTTTGGAATAGTTCAGTGTTTCCTTATACAAACTATACATCAACAACATCGCTTGTTATTTCACAACTCATATTTAATAAATATTTTGGGACAGACTTATTTTTCTAAAATTCCGAAAAAAAATTTAATATTCAGCTCCGCAATAATGATAATAGATTACTAAAAATATAGCTAAAAGAAAACTTTATTTTAGCCACCTGAGAAATGGAGTCGAATTGTTCGTGTTGGAATTGCAAGTTTTTCAATCTTTCTTGCCATATTTATCATTTTAATTATTTCATTCTTAATTGCTGTTCTTCTGAAATGTATTCAGCGATTACTGTTGGCAAGACGAATGCCTGCACCACAATATACGATTATCAAGCATGTTATCAGCGATATGCAACTTGTACGAAATTGTCATTAAATATTCCAAATAAGATTAGTGTAAGGAGGTTTCTTCAATAACTAACTTCACTCCTGCTTAGTGATTGAAGTGGGTCATACCAAATGATGAGAACTTTATTCCAAAGAAAAAAATTAGGCAAAAATTTTTTCAAACCGCTACATCAGATCTAAAAGTTAAAATTTAATTTCGAGGGGAAGAGAAAGTATGCAAAACTAAAACTTTTAATGCTAAAAATTGAGTTTAAAACTAAAGAAAAAAAGAAAATATTAAAACATTCAACATTAGGATTTGAATTTCCTGGCGAAAATGTCAAATAAAAAATTGAGGAAATGATATTTCATGCTATTTGAAGATATAAACAAATTACAGGAAGATGCTACACAACAGTCAAGTCTTCGAAATCAAAAAACAGTTCATCATCAGCAAAAAATATCTGCGGCGAAGTTATTGCATATAAAAGATGCGCGACACTTAGTTTGTTTTTGTTTTTTTTTTTTCTTTTCACTGTAAAAACTGCACATACATAAAAAGAGTAAAGGTTTGCACGTTAATTATTTCATAGCCCATAATTTATTTTATTAAATCAAGCTTAAATATATCCAGACTTTCAAGATCAATTGAAACCTTCCAAAGTTTATTCAAAAAGAAAATTTTGCTGGTCAGCACCGTAAATATAATATGGCAACTCGCAAAAGGAATTATAAAAATAGTTGGAAATTTCCAATTTTCAAAATAACAACATTTGTGAAATGCCGCGAAGTGATAATCTAAACTGAAAAAAAAAAAAAAAAAAACTGAAATCTTCAATTTATTTCGTTAACAGAAGTTCCAAAAAGAAAAAAGAAAAAAGGAATATAAAATTAAAAAATACAAAAATTTTTGCAAATTTTAGAATAAGAAACCTAAAGAATTATCATCCGAAAATCATCCAAAATCACAGTGAAAGGATGCCAACCAAATTTGATGCCGGAAAATGCAGTGATTTAATTGCATTCGTCGACACTTAACGAAGATAGGCAAATCATGTCTTGACGCTACTTTATCCTAATTTTTCAAATTTTAAAACCTCCTGGTTTCAAAAAGAAAGAAAAAAAAGCAAAAAAGTTGAATATCAAAAAAATGATTGATGTTAATGGTTATAAGTTTGTGTTCACTTTACTCACACAGTAAATACATTTAATCAATATGAATGTTTTGTTTGAACAAAATGAGTAATATTC
>RCAB01000692.1:0-26026 GCA_003640385.1 Setaria digitata | reverse complement strand
AACAATAATAATAATAACAATAATAATAATAACAATAATAATAATAACAATAAATTTATGTATTTCGAAAAATTTCTAACGCATTTGTTTTGCATATAACAAATGAAACCATTTTATTATTCTCAAAATTTTTTGTAGATAATCAATTTAGTGAATAATTAATGCCCTGCCTATTTCTTTCATGCTTTTTTGACAAATCGAATGTCTTTATGAATTTTCAATTTTCATTATAACATAATTGGAGTCGAAAAAAAAGAGCTTTATCCTTTGCAGCAAAATTAATATTATGTTTATCTTTTCAATAATTAACTTCAAACGAATCTTAATTTTTCAGACGTAAGTAGCATAGAATAACATAAAGTTTACTCATTCAAGTTCTTGTGTAGCAGATCAATTTAAGACGAAATTTAAAAAGTTCATAATTCCTCATTCGAGAATTCATATGTTCTCGACTAGCATCATATTTTTGCATTTGTTTTCTCCTTCTTCGGAAGTTCTCGAAGAATTTCATATCTTTTACACTTAGATTTAAAACGTGTCAAAAGCTATTCCTTTGAAATAAGCACTTAGTATAAGTTAGAAAGAAAGCATTCATTATGTTCAAAATATTTAACATTTGATTGCTTATTCGCTGCATTTCAAAAATTGTTTCATTTTAACTGTCAAAAAGATAGCAATAAATTTTTTAAATTTCTGGATGAAATTGCGAAAAAACACATAAAATATGAAAAGCATTGGTTATAGCCTCTTTTTTTTTGAAATTCACTGAATGCTTCACTGAATGTTCAACAAATTGCAAATGAAATTTATCGCGTCGTAATTATTTCTCTTTGATATTGAATTCCTAAATTATTTGTTGAAATTGGAAACTAACAAATTATTTATTATCAAATTTCTACCAGTGAAAGAATGAACTAAGCATAATTCGCTGTTACTTTACAAATAGGTAACAAAATATTTTCAATTCGATAACAAATAGAGGAGGAATGAAAAATAATATTAACGAATTGAAGTATATTTGTTGCAGCTCGTAGCAGTCAATAGATGGATGATTATTTTGATATGATTCATTTAATATTACAATAATATTTATTTATTTTAGTAAACAAATAAAAATATGGAGAGAAAAGATATTGATTAAGGGAGTGTTTGTGTTTACTATCTCTCTTTTATTTCTTCGCTTATTTTTTCTTATCATATAAATAGTAAAGTTAAAGTACATTCAACAAAAATATGAATAAAATAGGTTGTTAAGAGCAATGCACCGCATAGCACCCATAGCACTTAATATTTTAAAAAATCTGACATTTTTATTAGCAGTTTGGAAAAAAAATGCTTAATAGACAGAATTATTTTCAATTCATTAAGTTATTTTTTTCATAAAGAAGCAATAAAGGAATGGATATTATAATAGGTGAAATAAAATTACATATTAATTATAAGGGCGTTCAGTCTGAAGCACTGATATTTTTAGAAAATTTCGAACCGAATATTTTATCTAGTAATAAAAGTAAGAGAATTAGTGAAGTTTCAAAGTATCGCAAAACAGATGTCAAGAAATGATTAATTCAGAACTAGAAACTTTCATCTCATACTTCGGCTTGTTAAATTTTCTTCCTTAAGGAAAAAAATAAATTACTTAAAGATGACCGAGTGCAGGAAATAAATGGACTTGAAATAGTTTTTGTTGACGCATTTTGGTGCTGAAATTAAACTTTCGACATATGGTTGGTCAATTTCTGTTAATCAATAAAATAGGTGACATGACTAGAAGTAGTGTCGAAACCAAAAAGTGTCATTTTTCTCGACTTTAATTGGCTAAATTCACAAAATACCATAAAAAGCAAAACAAATTTTAATAAGTTGGAACAATTTTGTTTTTTAAAGAATGATGATGTAACGAGAAAATGGGAAAGCGAATCAAGCACTTCTTTGGGAAAGAGAGGAATAGACTGAAAAGTGAGAGAGCGAAAACTCGTTGTTATGGTGCCATTAAGTCAGGATAGGGTTAGCACAGGGCAGTCCTAAGCCTTAAGCCTTAAGCTCTAAGCCATCAGTTAGAAGAGGTGTTTTATTGGCAAGTACAATTTTTTAGTTGAAGACGACGCGTAATTTTTGCGATTGATGTATCGATTATGCAGAAATTTCATCTCACTTTAATATTTCATAATTTCAGACAAAAAAAAAAATAATTTTGATTGGGAATGAAATAGAGCAAAGCAAAAGAAAAATTTTACAAATAAATTGCAGCAAATTTTTTTTTTTTAAGATATAAGCCAAAATGGATATGATAATGTGAAGTTATCAACAAATATGATGCACTGCACTGATAATAGAATATACTGATATTGTGACATGTGAGAAAATTAGCTAGTAAAACTATACAGAAATATGTTTATAATATCGTCAAAACAGCCGCCACACTTTTTTTTAATGCTTATTACAATATAAAGAGAATTTAAATAGATTTAAATAATTTCCCGAACTCTNAATGCTTATTACAATATAAAGAGAATTTAAATAGATTTAAATAATTTCCCGAACATCTCTTCTGTTAAAAGTATTCTTTTATCAATTAAAATGATATGTGATAATGAGACAAATTTTTGAGAACACAAAATACTTGCAGTATTGTGCAATGATTGAAAAGAAAGAAGATAGAGATTTAGCCCGAACGAAATTTATGAAATTGCCCTAACTGTATTTCAATTTTGAGTAATAAATTTAAGGAAAAAATAATTATTTAGCTTATTCATACACTCAGTTGTTAGTGACGTCATTCGTATAAACGACACTTTACGATTGTTTAATTAATTTTATGTAATCATGCTGAATTGGTAAAATTGTAGCAAATATGTTATTAAATGGATCTTGTCATAAAACTATTGGTCATACTGATGTATTCCTTGAAATACCTAAAAAACAGAAAGAAACTGACCTTTGACTCGTTACTAATGAGCCGCTACCCGAGTGAATGACCACACCAAAACTGCCCGTTACGAAATATATTTGTTTGTTTATGAGTCACATTTTCGGCTGTAAAATTTGATCCGATTAAATTTTTTTAAAAGGGAATCGGTCAGTCGGGATATCATTCCGTTCTGCTCACTACCAAAATTTGCATATCAAAGAATTCATGTTTGAAAAAGGGAAGGAAAGCTTTCACTCATAATAGAGTTGAGATAAACCGTTTACTGCCAGTCTTAAATTAAGAAAAAGTTGCTACTGGCAATTAAGCTGCAGAAATTAGTTCATTTACTTCCCTCTTCCATAAAATTTTCAAAATTTAATAAAAAAAGTATGGAATGGAAACGAATTATTGAGATGAATTTCTTTAGCTAATTTCACATTGTTCTATATTATTAATCATTTACTACAGCTGACTATGCTCCAATAATTAATGAGTACAACTTTATCTTAATAAACATTGAAAGTTCGTGACCCGTTTCTTAATAAGCCCGTTGCTGATGTTTCCTCCTCTCCTACTTTGTCCCATTATTACTCATTTATTACTATTATTATTGTCATTTGTTATTTTACCATTATTTATTTGCTCATTTATTACTACAACTGATTCAGCGATTCACATTGGTGATGATCATTATAATTATCGCTACTAGCTGTTGTTTCTTTGAATTAATTAATCATAAACAAACAATAATCAAGCGAGGTAGTTGTTTTGCTGTTTTAATACATGTGAAGTAAAATACATTCTCATCCGGGTTTGTATTTTATCATTCAGTACTGCCCATTCGGTAGCTCATCCTGATTAAGTATATGAAGTATTGCAGCCGAGGTTAGCTAGACTCAGATAAATTATATTCTTAATAATAAGATGCCACTAAGTATACTAGAGTTATCATTAACCTGTCACTGCTTTTAGCATGAATAATTTCCTCAACCAACAACTGTTGGACAAATTCAATGAAAAGAAGTGGACTATAGGAAATGTACCGAAATATGAAAGCCAATGAAGCCACTTGGCCAAGACTTAATGGCTTTTATCTCATTGGAGAAAAAGCAGCAGTATCTGATGTCGATTAATCTTCATGGTGTGCATTAACAAGATGGGCATCGACTTCCAACCATTTATACAATATGCTTTGATAGGCCATTGGCATAATACTTTCATCATTAAATGCAAAGAAGAAGGCTGGAAAAGCTATTTAATCATCATTTGCTCACGTTTACTGATAACGAACTGATTAATTCTCATTTATTGGAATTTGTTAACTCCAAAAATCTTTCTAACCCAGTTGTGTTTATTTTGTACAGTCATCATTCCTCTTTTTATAAAAATTTTTGTACTGAAAAAAAAAAAGAAGTAGAACAAGATGATTAATTTGAACACAGAACTTGGATTTTAATTTGGAATATAAAATGAAATTTAAATATAGTCACTGAACTGCAACATAAAACTATTTAGTTCCAACGAGTAGCTTTATCAAAAGCGAGAAACCAAATATGAACGCAGAATTTTAATTTAAGAAGTAAAGCTTTTTTACCCTTATCTTATCAGCGATATTATCAGTGACGCGAACTGAAGTAACACCAATTTTTAAGCATATTTAGTTCACTCAATCATGGAGCACATATAATTTGAAAATATAAAATGATATTGCAGAAAGCAATTGTATTCATATGGAAAAGAGGTGTATGTGTGTATGAAAGTTAGCTGATGATGAAGGGTTGCGTGATGGAAGACATAACTTAGAGATATCTCGCAAGACTGAGAACTTGTCGGAGGATAGAATTATTTGAATTTAATTCGTTTATAAGACATTTCTATTTCGTTACGAACTTAACAATGATATTTACATGACTAAATTCCGTTTTATATAATTGTAATTATCTTTAGAAATAAATGATAGCGTGTCGGGTCAAAGGTTGCAATGGTATGAATGGCAGCATTTGATTGAATTATCAATAGAATTATTTTAATGCATCATTGTTTGTTAATTAAAGAGGATAGTTTGAGTTGTCTGAGATATATATATATATATATAGATAGATAGATAGATAAACAATAATTTATCACTGGTTTTAAACTGCATATTGTGCAAAACGATTGCTCAGTTTTCCGGAAATGCATCTCAATTTTATATACCAAACCAAATGTCCGTTTGACCCGTTAACGATGAAAACTGTGGATGATTCTAATAGCGTGATTTAGTGAAAATGATTGTGAATTTAAATGA
Source organism: Setaria digitata (assembly GCA_003640385.1). NCBI lineage: Eukaryota > Metazoa > Nematoda > Chromadorea > Rhabditida > Setariidae > Setaria > Setaria digitata. The sequence continues at coordinate 20,828 of RCAB01000692.1, read as the reverse complement.
GTAATTCATTGAATGTGGCAATTAAAAAAGTGAATTGATGACTGGTAGACCGCTTCTAAATTGAATTTTTTGCTATTCAAAGTAAAGCAAAAAAATGAAATTTTCTAATATCGTGGACAAGCGGAGAAAGGCAATATGTAAAGAAATGAAAGCAAAAAGCTTAAAGTAAGGCTAATTGTAAGTTCTTCCTGTCGATCTCAATTTCAACCCTCTAGCACTTCCCATAATTTCTTTTCAATTTTTATCCAACCTAGAAGCCAGCAGATATTCTCTATTCCAATACATCCATAATAGTTTATGGCTCCTTTAGAAGATTGGCATATCTAGAGCATTTGTTATGATCATTAAGTTCTCAAACATTCCACAAGTAAAATAATGAATAAGTTAAGGAAACAAGACGAAGGCGATGAAGTTGAAAAACAACCAAGTAGATTGTCTTTTACACAGAGATCAGATTAAATTGATGAAACGAATCATTTCTTGTTAATAACAACTAATAAAGGAGTATTAATCAGTTCATTTAAAGAAGAAGGAAAGTGTGATCGAAAGGAAAGAAAATTGAGAATGGAAGACGACTTAGATTAAGTCATTTTGAAGCTCGCCAAAGTGACTCAGAAGTATTCATTCTAGTGTCTCTGTGATAAAATTTATCAAGACTACAATTATGATCCCATCAGCTATTGAATGCTTAGTGACAACGGCAAATCTAATAATCTTCAAGAAACTGATCTGATAACTTAGTTTTAAGAATAACTCCAAGGTAGTCGAATTCTATGAAAAGGAATTTGTGTAAGAGGTTATCGAATTTCAAATTTCAACATAAATATTGTTTGCCTCATACACTATGCACATTCATGAAGGAACAAAAATTCCAGTTATGCTAATAAAACAGAGAAGTGAAGTGAGCAACAACAACCTGAGATCATTGAATCCGATTCTTAAGATTACCGGAGTCCGGTCAGGTGATAATTTGGGAACAGCACACGTATTGCCTCTGAGCGATGTTGATATTCTTATCAATAATGTACAGTTCTTTTTAAACTTTTTCGATTCAATTCTCATTTTTTTTTTTTTTTTTTGTGTTTCGAAAATATTTGTTTTTGAAATACAAAGAAGACAATTTTGAGGAAGAAAACAGTCAATCAATTTTCGACCAAAAAAAAAAAAATAAATGAAATGATAATTATATTAAACTGCTAATTGCATTAAGACATTTGAATTTTTAGAATATGCTTTTTAAGATGAAAATTTTGAGCCGATGAAAAAGAGTTGAGGACCGTCAAAAGAAGGCTTTCGAAGAAGTCGATAAGTAGCACCTTTATCTAGCCTTGAATCTAGTTATTTTCTAACTCTACCTAGCATCAAAATCTAAGCTAATGTATCATTTCAATTTTTTATCAATGACACATTTCTGCCATATCAAACAATCAGCAAGCTGAAGAATGCCGCCGTCATATTATTCTTCATCTTGAGATTATCGCCTTCAATTTAGCAAACTGAAATAAACTTATGAAATCCATCGAATTTCATTCCTTGATATTTCGAAAGACCAGTGGGAAAATGAACAGTGGCTAACTACATCTGTTTCTGAGTAATATGATTCTGTTCACATTTAATTTTGTTCGGACTGCAATTTGTTCTAAAATAAAATAAGCTCTTAAAAATTGATGTTTATTTAATTTTCATAAGCTTTATCCCAAACATTTCAATCCAGTGAATGATTACTAAAATATTATTACACTTATCAAGCAGTATTATTGAATACCGATAATAAATTTCTGATTTCTAGTATAACATTCTAAACGTTAGGAGGGATTCAATTACAGATCGATTCATTATAATTGTAATGAAACTGTATGATAAACAGGGTAGTTTCTGTGTTATGTAATAAAAAAAACTAACAAAAGGAAAAAAAGAACCTATTTAATTCCATCTCGTAAAAAAGAAAGTAGCCTTAGTTATTCTTTGAAATTTAATTTTTGCCCTATTCTTTTCATTCTGATATTTGATTTTCGCAATATTTTGTTCATAGTATAATAATTATTTGTCTTTATTCTTTTTAATAAAAAAATGTTTTATCACCTGATTATTTCTTTTTTTCAAATACCTGGAAATGGAAATACTTTGATATTAAAGAGCTGATAAAGATTGTTCTACGGAAAGGCGAATCATCTTCAGTATCTTTCGGGATCAGATCGTTGTTATCATTACTAGCCGTAATCTATAGAAACGGATTCATCGGAAAAGAGGATGGAAAATGCTTTTTCTTCTTCGAACTTCTCACTATAATCATTCCTATATAAAAAATAGGTGTCAGTCCTATCGTTCATTCTTTAAGGCAAAGGTGTGCTTCATTCGAGAGAGCTTCTCAATTTGTTTAATTCGGAGTTTTCTGCAATCTGCAAAGCGTGAACAGAAAAAATGGAAATAGAGCTCTTTCACAGAAATATGTATACATATATACACAAAAAAAGAGGCATATATATGTATATGCTTTGTTGATAACAATAAATTTATCAGAATTCGCAGAACTGCCAAATGTCTAAACTGAATAATTGTAGTCTCTCGCACAACAGGCCATCTATTCAGTTCCCGGGTTTCTCTCTGCCTTGACGAATTTCAGAATATGTCACGGAATCTTACCGAAACGTTTCACAGGTGTTATTCGTCCATCGATGTTAATTTTTTGAATCCTTCGTATTTGAAACAGCGCGCTCGTCAGCATTTTACCCTATCGGAGTCATTTTTCGTGAAAAGTCAGTAACGCTGATTTCAACAGTTGCTATTTATCAATAAAATAGTGGAAATGAAATTAAACAGGACGAAAATAGAATCGGCACTTAATAAAATAAAAGATAATATTTGTTAGTGATAATGCTGGGTTTTTCTCAATTAATCCATCCCGTCAAAGCAAAAAATTATCTCCCATTCCAGCTCTTGTTTTAATCTTTAATCCTGTCGTTTAAAAAGAACTGAAATTACCAGCCATTTCATAACTTCATGCGCTATTCTTTTTCAGTAAGTAGAAGATAGAAATGACAAATTCTTATATCTCTGCCAGATTTCCACTACACAACATTCTTAAACATCCATGGATGGCTTATTAACTTTTCTTATTTTGCACTGAGTGGATAAAGAGTCTCTGAAAACAGAAAATTGAGAACTGCTGAGACTCTTCATTTCCTTCGCAATATTTCTAGAGACATTGTGTGTTAAACAGTTTCAGATATTTTATAATATTTTGATGCTTTAACGATTCTGCAAAAATTGAATGAAATAAAAAAAGATAGGGGAGCTGGCATTGCACAGAAGGAATTGGTTTCAGTTGTTTTCAAAATTTCCGAAGTGGAAGGAAATGAAGTGAATGAAAGATTTCCGGCTGGTGGGATAGATTTGTCCGATTGATTTTTTCAAACTTATGACTTTTTTGAAAGTCTCTCTCTAATTTCTCAATTACTAGCACTTGTTACTCACATTCTGCTTTGCGTTGAATAAGAAAAATTTAAAAACTGCAGCCATCGATGTGGAAAATTCTGGCCCTTAAGTTGACTTCTTACTCTCCACTCTATGAATGAACTGAATTTTCAATGCATTATCTGCTTCCCATCGAAGCTTGAAGGATTCAAACCGGCATCTGAACTTGCAAAAGAAGCTATCAGATAGATTTAGCATCAATGAAGTAGTTGCAAGACTGGTTAGTCTTCTTCATTAGAGTATCCATTCATTAATCTCAAAGTTTTTGACCGTGGAAGTCATCCGGTCGAATAGTCAGTCCATCCATGAAGTGAGCTGCGGTGTACATCTAAACATGGATGAAATTGTCATTCTGGTCAACCGTTACGGACGACAACTGCAATAAATCGCTTATTGTATCAAATGGAAATTCATGAATTCCGAGAATTTCGTAATATTTTAATAATCCTGGAAAGCTATTGATATGTCGAAAATCGTTTCCTGATAAATTATTAATTAGTTGAAAGATTCATCAGTGAATTTTCGTTGTATCAGCAAGTATTTCCAGAGTGATCGATAGGAACTATTTTTTTAGGTTAGTCACAAAAACTTTTTTTTGATGTCAATTGGTGCTTCTTTCGTCACACACTACAGAAAATTGAAATGAGCAATTTTGATTTAAAATTCATGGTATTTTGCATTCGGTGAGAGCTCAAGCACATTTTCCAACGCGGAATCAAAAGTAATTAAAGTGTTCGCTTCCTAAGAGAACCGAAAAATGAAGTACAGAGAAATGCAAAATGAATGCTTCAATTCTTCTTTTGAATGCCTCAGCAGATTTCCGCTAAGGCATCCAAATTCATGGAAAATTCCATTTATTTTCAAATTTCCGCCTCAAACTAACTTTTGACAAAGAAACAGCAAACTTTTAGTAAAATTAGTCTATCCATCCATTTACGTACCTCTGATCCCTCTAGTACTACCAGGGCAGCATGCAGCCAAACCAGCCATGACTGCATGCATTTTGCCATTGTTTCATGTCTGTGTTTTTTGCTCCTTATCATCTTTATTCTTTTCGATGTTCTGATGGCGGTCGGTCGCTACAAGGTCACTCTCGTTATCACTCTCGATCTTGTCGCCGGAAGCGTAGCGTAATTTTAGCTCTCTCGGGATATTTCTTTTTCCTCGTCGTGTTTCGATCTCCGGGAAAGGTGCACTCATTGCTTGCCGGGCAGTTCCATTTTCCGAAGCTTGTCCGTGGAGTGGTTAGTGATCAAACTGGTGGTGGCACTGATAAATCCGACATATCAATTTCACGATTGTCGTGTGTAACGGGAGGTGTTGTGCGAAGACTTTGGATAAGAATGTCGCCGCATATTGATTTTCATTTGCATGATGCTAAAAGTGTTATTGAAAGTAGTGTAATTATTTTCTCTACTAGAAGTGGATAGAAAATAGGAAGACAAATGAGCCTTCCTATTTCGCACTAAGTCATTTTGCCGGAAGAAATTAATGGAACGTTGTATGCTTAGTCCTAGGACATGCTCAAGAAAGTGCCGCAATTGACCTAAGCAGAGTGTATCAATAACTAGAAGATTTATCAGTGGTCGAGCAGAGATGTTGCTTTCGGTAGTGCCGTTCAACACCGAATGCTGCAAAAATAGAACATTTGCCTCCCTTGCTGCAATTGGTTCACTTCTGACTTCATTTTAGTTTCAAAAGATAACGCCCAACACTTGGTCTAACTTCAGTTCAACCAGCTTGGCAAAGACTGTTCTATGCTCTTGGCTTCTTCCCTTAACAGATTTATCATTATTACTCATGCGTGGAAGGAAGATGCAGGTGATATCCAAAGTAATTTGAACTCCTTTGGTGTCAACTTCAGACTCCAACAATGGCGGTGCTTTTGTCACGGTTAATTGATTGTCTGATCAAGCGAATCTTGCTTGACATCAATTCTCTGTAGGTATCAGCAGAAGGCTTTGAATAATTGAGGAAAAACGAAGGACGGGGACTGCGACAGCAAGAAGACTACTTCAGCAGCAGCGGTTCTGCCAGAGTAGTTCTTTTCTTACGTGCTTGGCTAATGAAGAACGACATAGACTGAAAATGCTCGCTATGAAGTGTGACTTAGTGCGAACTCATTGCACAGTCTAAATCAAATTCGTTCAATGCCATCATTTTGTAATTGAACTTTTTGCATATTATCTTCTGGAATTCTCACTAGAACTAAGCTTTCATTTCTTGGCTAACTTCTCGAATCAGGGACAAATTTTTCTAAACGATCACACTCAACGCCTTCTTTGATCGATTCCATCCTTCAAAAAATACGTTTACTTGCACTTCATTCACCTCTGTGTCTCTTCCGCCAATCGATCAAACAATAGGCTCTTTCGCTTATCGATTAAACAATAGGCTTTTTCATTTATCGATCAAACAATAGGCTCTTTCATTTATCGATTTTCCCAAAAACGCAACTTGGAATTATAATAAATTTGCTGCATCACTTTCTTCGTTTAAAATTTTGAATTGTTAAAGTGACGATTAGAATAACAAATATGGTCTTTATGTGAATAAATTAATTGTCAACCTTTTTTGTCCAATTGCTTCAGTATATCAAAGATATATTCAATTATTGTGTTTCGGGCTGAAAAAGTTCATAATTCATCTCCGTCCATTGAAATGTTTTTCGAAAATTGATTTAACCAGCATTTTGTTAGCTAAATTCAATGTAAAACAAATTTCTAAAAACTCTTTCCTTGGTGTTCTTTGCATTGATTGTTTAAATGCCTTTAAATCTTTTTGGACAGTTTTCGTCGATGATTCGCAAAAAGTTGATCGCAAAATAAATAGCAGCAAATTTACGCTTTTTTAAGTAACTGACAAGAAGTGGCGAATATATTTCCAAATTGTCGGAGATCTTGAAGGGCGCAGTAAAGTTGCTGATCAACTTTTACTTCTTAGGCATCTTCTGCTCTATCATTTACTATTTATTATTTTATCAACTTCTTCTGTCTTTTCCTTAATGACACTGTTACTGCTTTTAAACAAACTATCCATATTTGTCACAAATATTCCATAAATTCGAAACTCAGGAGTGATAATCGTTTGCTTAACCAAATTTGTCACACCTCATGTCATTAATTTTATATTTTACAGTTTCGATGACCCTGACATCCATAAGACCAATAATTCGACGATGTTTCACAACTGGTCCAAAACGAACTATTGTTGATGGTAAATAATGAGTTGAGCCAATAGACTTAGTGCTATCACTAATAATAGAATAAGACAATTATTTACTAGTAGTAATTAACAGTGATACTCTCTATTAGACGGTAGTTATATCAACTAGATGATTAATTAGGTAGAGTACTTATCAATATGATTTAATTGCAGTCTCGCTTCAGCACTTCCTTCCACTCAAGTGGCACTTTTTCATATGCTGGCACATTCCTCATGTTAAATTCGAATGAAATTATCAGTTATTCTTTCAGTTCAACAGGCCCTTGAACGTCACATATCGATTATCAGAAAAAATGAATCATCAACAAAGTAATCAATGATTAATAAGCATTAATAAAAAATTCCGATATTTTGAAGTAATTACTGACAATTATTAAATATGCAGTTCTCATTTTCCCTGAATTCGTGTAGGATTCTAAAGAGTTGGATAATGCTTGATCTGTCAAGTAGTTTCATTAAATCAAATATCACATCAAAAAATTGCAGTCGACCGAAAAAGTTCCAGCATCGCACAATGGGCGATAGTCGAGACCAAATTCTGATTCCATTAAGCTTGAAAAGTTCAAACGCGCAATTTCATATCAAATACACCAGTTGGCGTAATAATGTACGTTTCGGCATGCTCCTCGAAGATCTCGATACGTTTGCTGGTTCTTTTTGATTTTCTTTTCTTGCATGTGACCTAATTGCACTCACTATTAATCATTTCTTTACTCAGCCACTAGATATCGTGGAATCAGAAAAATTTTAGCTAATTATTTGTTTTTGGAATTTTTTTCAAGGCCTGAAGTTTCTTACTTCTATGTTTAATCCCAAGTTAAGCCTCTAACATCTCAAATTAAATCTTTTTTCTAGTGTATTCTATAAAAAATTTCAGTGTGGCTAGCCTATCGACATAACCAAGGAGAAATCCCCTCGCAAAATTTGGAAAATTTAGAACCAGTGACATTCGTTACAGCTTGTGTCGATCATATCAGTAATTTAGATTTATATTTTCTTAGAGTGTTAATGTCTGATTTACTCATTTCCCTAGTAAATATGCATTAAAGTATGGTTTTTATTCTCGACCTGTTTATATGTAACAGGGATGGATGACCAATATGACATTGTGCTTGATGAAGACATTCACATGGATGGTTTCGTAAGCTGGGTGGGCAGATCCAGTCTTGAAGTTTCAATGCAACTTACTCAGAACAGCGTATGTTTTCCTTTCTAACTTCAAAATCTCACTTCTCACTTCTGACATACATCCCAAAATTACTTTAGAATAATTCGGAGCTGACTATCCGGATTGAAATTTAACAACTACAAACACTGCTGTTATTCAGAATGGTGTAATGAACAAATTTTTACAAACAAAATTTGTAATAGTGGCACGTGATCTGGCAGGTAAACGATCACTGACAAATGTTCCGCTCATAACTACAAATGCTGAAGAAGAAGCGATTTTTATCCAAGGAAAAGGTATTCAGTTATCACCAAACGATTTTAGTGAGAAGTAGAATGAGTAAGTGCAAATTTCTGTGTAAGCTTCTTGTTTTTATCATTGTGCATCACCGATGACTGTGAAAGGCAGTCGAGAAGCAGTGGCAAAACTAATGTGCAAAAGCATTTGAATCTGGTGGCCACTCATCAGCAAACGAGGTTCGAATCCTCGGATGTGTATTTGTTGGCTAGGGAAAGAATTAAGCGAATATTACTCTTTTCTTGTATTTTTCCTCTTTTTTGTCTTTTCCTTTCTGAATTCCACTTTTTAAAATAAAGATGAAGCTAGTGAATACACTTCATGTGAATTATTGTAGAGGGCCAACAGTTGCGGAAACTGAATGAAGAATGTTCGCTACTAAAAACACCGCCTAATGAAGCCGAAATCAAAATATTGCATGATATTTTTAAAAAAACCGTTCAGTCAGGGTAAGGACCTTATTGAATAATGAAGTAAATATGCGATCCAGGCATATATCAGTTCCTCAGCAAAAAAGGTGTTTAAAAAACCTTCGCCGTATTTGGTTTACAGCGTCACAAATTTTAGGGCTGATGCGAAATCGTAACTATTCACGATTCATTGGCAGAGTTTGTAAAATCAGCAATATGAACTATTTCGACTTTAAAGTTTACGTCCACAATTTCCTCATTTTGTATGATTTCGAGTTTTCTAATCATCAAATTTAAGACTTATGGCAACTTGTAACTTAACAAAGAGGTTTCCGTAGCCGAGCTTATCCCTTCATTTAGAAATCTATCGGTGTTTTTCAGAGGTCATAAAGTTCAGAATCGAATCCTTCCACCTGATCATGTGTGGATTCATGATGCTGGTCTTAGTAATACCGTTGTTTGCTTCCCAGTAAAGCGAAACATTTATGGCAAAATATTTGGTGGATTCTTGATGCGAAAAGCAGTAGAATTAGCTTGGTCTAATGCATCTTTGTTCAGGTACGCTATTCTGTCATCACCTCCCATGTTTCCATGTCCAGTCATTTACGTTTGTTCTGAATATATATTTCAGTGGAAATCGTTGTCGGATATGTGGCGTGGATGATATTATGTTTCGAAAAAGTGTTGATATTGGTGCAATCCTTCTTCTTTCGAGCCAGGTTATTTCATCACATATCTCTTTTTCCTCTTTAAATTTTCTTCAAACTTTACGAAATATCATAGTTTGTAGAAAATTTAAAGAGTTGGAAGCGACTATAATATACTGAATACTGTCACTATCCTCATTAGATTTCACTATTTTTATTCATTTTTTCTTGGTTTCATCCTACAAATGTTCCGTTCTTAGAGTTGTACTTGAAAGTGTCATTCATACCACAAGTGCGATCAATTGGACTCGACTGGAAGTGTTTTTCTAAATGTTTTAGTTTTTTGAAAAACGTGTAAAGCATGATGGTCATATTATCCATTATTCACACGTTTTAAAAGCTTATTATGTCAGCATATTCAACACAGTATGTTTCTTGATGACAAATATGATTACATGCAAACCAAATTTAGCCGAATGACATTCTTCTAGATCCATTGAATGGTTGGGCGATTGAATGGATCGATGATCTTAGTTGATCATTTTATGTCTACAACTAGAATATAAGTTATACCTCATCTAATTTGTCATTAATAAAAATAGCATGAAACACTGTAGACTAAAATCTATCTGCGTGTTAATTAATTATATCAGATATCCAGAAAGAGATTGGATCGGAGAATCAGTATGGATTTGGGAAATTTGAGATTGCGCTTTTAACTTAGCTGATTTGGAAAAAAATTTGCCTTTTTCCGTTCAAATTTTATGTGCTAACTTATTTTCAATATTTTTTTCATGTTACCTTCCAGCATGAAATACTTCAAGGTAGCATAATAATAATAATAAATTTTGATTACGTGTGGTAAGATGATAAAAATGATATGAGAAAAGTAGCAATATTACAGGTTTGCTACACTGATAGTCGTTACATGGAACTTATTGTCGATGCCGAAGTTTTAGATGTTGTCAGTGGCAACCGTGAAGTAAATTTTTTTCTGCCAAAAATTATATATTATACATTTAAATGAAATATGTTGTCCTTGACGTTTACTTCAATTTTTCACTTTGTTATAAAGCTTTTGTTTTTAAGTTTATTTTTGACCAATACCATGGTTGTAGAATAAAAAGAAGTACAGTTGATATGGCCAAGGGAAGCATCTAACACATCAAACTTCTCCCCATCAGTTATTGATCCAAATGAAAAACACAGAAAAAAACCTCCGTTTACAAAATGAGACTTCGGAAGTGTGCTAGTATGCCTCTCATCGAGTTATCTAAGTTCAATTAAAATTCACTCTCCACAATATATATTTAAATATTTTTAGTTAACAAATACGTTTTATTTGACGTTCCAATCGGATCGCATTGTACCGACTGTTATACCGTACTCGTACTCAGGTATGTATCTCAAATTTCTTGATTCGTCAGAAAAAAATACTTATAACGAAGAAAAAGAATGATAAATTAATCGCCTTCCTCGTATTGATTTGATTAATACATTGTATAAGATGTTCATTGTTCAATTCACTAAAAAGTTTCAAGCATTGCTACGTGTAGCAGCTATACAGAGGATCTTGATTCTTCGATCCTTCCCCACAAGTTCCCGAGAAATCGTGGACATATACGAGAAGTGCAGTCATTTACATTTAAGATCATCAGGAAATATTTTTACGCAAAATATCGTTTTCTTTTAGAAGGAATGCTTTACTTGGATGCAAAACGACACTTTGATGGATTTCTTTCGCAGCGTTACAGAAAAATTCAATGATACTTTCTTTTATATACCGTTATAATGCAATCTGATCCAGGGTTGTATTGTAAGAAGAAAAAAAATTAATCGAGAATTGGAATTTTTACGAGGCATCACAGTGTGGCAAGTCAAATTGCCTTAAATTGTTAAATAGTGCCCATCTGATGTCAAATTTAATAGTCCAAGCTACCTTAACCTTTAATGACTGTTCGTATCATAATGCTGACAACAAGTCCACATTTTAAGTTGTTGTTCGTGCCATAAGGTGTTGAAGCTAGTCGTCTATTAAGTTATGATTAATATGAAATCAATTTTTCTAAATATGTGACTTTGCTTTTGTTTGAAGGATTTATTTTCCACTACTTGGTTAATTGTATATTGGCATTTCCATTGAATTAAACGTTTGATTCCCTGTTATTGAAAGTTACTTCAAGCTCCATACCACCAATTAAAACATACTTGGAGAATATCAAAGGGTTAAATCCAACTGTTTCATTTATTCTGGTAATATAATAAACCGGTGACTGTTATTATCCTTTCTTCTAAGAAGTGAAAACCAATTATCATGAACTGCAAATTAATCATTTTCCTCTTCCATGGTGAGAGAAGACTCTCATAAACTCGACAAAATTTCACTTTATCAGTACCTTTGTAATGAAGCACTGATCCAAGCTAGCACTGACCTGTGAATCGTTACTTCCACCATGAAATCACTTCTAATTTGACAGTTCTTGAATACATTGAACAGAACGAACAGAGCTGCCTGCAATTTGAAGAGGACACGTTATAGATAAATAATTTTATGTGCTTATAGAGAACAGTCTGCAGAACCGGAATCCGGTTGTGATTCCGGTCCTCCTGTTTCACAGCGGGGGGGAGAAAGGCTGTGCAGTGTTATCGATTGTTTTTATCATCTCCTTCACTTCGCTTTCAAAATTAGTAACAAATGTATTATGGTTGTTTCACTGGATAGCGATGCACCCTCTTTGAACGACATGCACTCTGTATGTCCTGCAGTTTGCACACTCTGCACCTCACATGCCCTGCATTCTGCATTCCCTGCACTCTACATGTCCTGCACTCTTTATGTCCTGCACTAAGGGCACTTTTTGTCTGGAATCACGTAATTTCTCCCGGATGCCAGTTTATAGGATGGTTATAAGCAGAAAGGGTGAACGGAGATGGGTCTCGTACGCTTCGCTGCACTTCTCGGCGTACTGCAACGTCTTCACACTTCACAGTCCACGTTCTCTCATTTTCACTTTGCTTTACAGCACGTGTCGTGTCTCTGCCAGCGTTACAGTGAATAATGCATTCAAAAAATTTTGATTTCGCCGTCCCACGCCAGCCAATTTCCGTCATGCTTCATTCGTTATTCTTATAATTATTTTAGGCTTACGTGGAGCAAGAATTTGAAACGACGGCATGTCCTCCATCTTCCATCCCATGGTAACACTTTCTTTGTCTAATTGAGAATCACTATATGCATGTATCCAGTTTACCTTTTTAGCCTGATGATAAAGGAATACTGAAAAGGATGTACGAGAAATTCATGAAAAATCCGGTCATTCCGGTCCTCGCATGCACAGCCCTCTATGCAGCATTCTGTATGTCTCGTAGACGTTTCATAAAAAGCATGTCGCAGGCTGAATTTAACCGGTAAACAATTAATTATCTACCCTTCTGTAGTGAACTTCTTCCTGATCAGTTTTTTCTCAATTTCTTTGTGCATCTAAATAAGCAAAAACTGGACTGTTATCGGATGACAAGTTGGTGTTCCTGGGCTTTCGACGATTTGGCTAAATAACTTTAAATATATCTTGGAATTCTCTGATATGCATCTCTATAATATACATCAAGTATATAAAATGTAAACAGAAATGTGTCAGTTTAGATCGGTTGCCTTGGCACCATTTGCGGCATTCGCTGGTACAGCTGTCTGGTTCCACGGTACCTCAATTAGAGACCGACAATATATCCCGCAAGACGATTAATGGATGTGGTGATAACGCGACAATAGACTGATAAGAAGTACAGGGATGAACTTCGGAAAAAATGTCTCTTTTGTGCGACTTATTGTAGAATATTTTTTGACAATATATAAATAAACCATGGATCACACTACACGTTAAATATAGACCGCGCTACTGACATAGTTCCATTTTGCAAATTGCCGGAAAACATCCGATTGTGGATGTGTGGGTGATTCCACAATGTCCAACGGAGATACTCTTGGTATAGGGAGCTGTAGTCAGAGCTAAGTTCCGCAGTGATGAACTTACGTCGTTGGTGTGAAGTTGCCGTAGAGAATCGTGCTAGTCTAGTCGGGACCTGTTGCACTCGTGCTATACTTTTTCCAACCAGTGCCTGAAGAGCAGGAATGTTTTTGATATTGACGGGCAGATTTCATCACTGAACCAAACAAATTTCATCGTTTTCAAAAATCAATATTTTGGCTGTGTTGATGGTTGTGAGGGTTAGACAAGAGAGTCGTATCGTTGAGTGTGCGCCATATCGTCCGGGTGCTTTGCGTGTCTTCTGATACAGCCTTAAATTAGAAGGAATTGTAGGCCTTTCGGGATATGACTCGTTGATGATGCTGTTTCCTCCTTCACCAACACTATTTCCCAGTTATCACTGAACATTAATTAGCTCTTATGTCATGTTGTAGTACATTTTCTAAAATATTACTGCTGGGAAGATTTAGTAGTAAGTGACCGTCATCCTCTATCTTCTGTAGACTGGCCCGGCGCTTACAAATTTTGCTCTTCATCGGTTGAAAGAATTCTTGATTTATATATAGTGCTGAATCACTGCTTACTTTAATGCTGACTCTGACTAAGAAGGAATAGATTTTTTGGTCATGTCCTGATTAGTTTCATTCTTTCTATAATATAATACGATTTTGGTTCCCCACCACAATATATTGCCAACTGTAAGTATTTGAGTCTTACTCGATGGTAACGCCAGCGTACGACAGTTTTGCTTAAGAAAATTTAGATCATACCAACTTCATTATCTCTTTCATTCTGAACCGCACATGGTAATATATATTCCACACTTTCACATATTACCAGCCTTCTTCGAAAACTTCTCGAGAGTCTTCTTTTCGACAAATTCCCGAGAAAAGATTTCTTAAGCGATGTGAGCGACAAATAGTGTACTTTATTTTGTATAATGCTGGGTGCTCTTAGTAATGGCAGTGTGGTACCTAATAGAGTAATTTATAGCTGGTAAAGGATGAATCTCATTAGGACAGCCTTAATGGCTTCAGCGACAATTCAAAAGGTCAGTTTGTAAGAATTGTTCGTCATAAATTGAAAAATCAAGTACGGTTAAGATTTTTCAATTTAAGGATTACCGCTTCAAAATCTGACTCATATTTAGGATTATGATTTTGTACTAGCATGCATATCATGGGAAATGAAATTCACTCTTATTCATGAATGATGTCTTTTTTCAGAAAAATGACTACGATCCAGGAGTTGTCGGAATGAACGTAAGTATCATTTGAAATTAGTTTCGTTGGATTGTTAAAAAGGTAATTTAGTTTGGATGTTAGATATATGGTAGTAGCAATCGGTAATGCTAATATTAATCTCAGTGATTGATATCGATGTTGATAAGGATGATAAGAGTTGACACGGTAATTTAATTATGATGAAGGGATAGTTTTTGAATGCAATGATAATTCATCTTATTATCGCGGGATTGACCTTTTTTTCATGTACTATAACCAGTAGTGAATAATTTTATAAAAGTGTTATAATACAATGAAGAAAGATAGTGGTACTGGTCCTAATAATAACGGTATATATATATTTTTATTGCAGCTGCAACAACAAGAAATGAAACGCCGTCGCGATTGGCTAAAAAATCCGGTGTTTCTGTCGGGTACTTTGCTAGCCTGGATAGCTTTGATGGGTTATCTGAAACCGCACAATGAAAGAGTTTCATTTGCTGAACACAGGTATTATCGACTGTTTAAAATGTTGTTGCATTATAATTTAGAAGGCTACTAAAACACCCTGTTTCATCAACCCAGAGATTTTAAAAGTGTAGCCAATGCATATGGTAGATAATATGGTAAGCAACATGTGGTGTTCGTGATATTTTCTTCTTTGCTTTTGATTTGGTTAGACGCCATTGGGGTTTTGGGGCTTGAAAACTATGCTCCAGAAGATCTCTTAGGCTCTCGTGCAAGTTATTTTGATGGAGTAGAAAATAGTCCTGTTAAAAGTCTGAGAATATCGATTTCTGGAATACGATGACTGTCTGTTAGGATGAAAAAAAAAAAACTTACCTATTTCAGCAACTATGGCCTCGTTTTCTTAGCAGTGCATTATAATGTTTACAAATGCTCATGTTTGTGTATAATTGCATATTGAACACAGTATCTAATAATTAAGATTCCGGCTATTCCTGCAAGCATCTTCATTCGTGGTCGTACTTACATGTGCTACAATGGCCCGTTATTATCAGCGCATGGATACCGACTGATGCGCTTCGGAGGAACGCCTGTGTTTTCGAGAAGAACCACATTCATAAGGAAATAAGTAAAAAATTGTCTTTACCGAAAAGTTTGTTGAAATTTTCTGCAACTTCACTGTGTGGCACATGTTGGATTAATTTAAATTTAAATTACATTTACCTCCTTGTTCGATGAGTTCTTCTGAATCGTTGAGCAGTGTAGGGTTTTGTAAACACTTGAAAAGTCATGCTCTTTCTAAACAGTTGGAGCAAAGTCTGCAGTTACTTGAAAACTGTATGAAATTTCATTTTCGAAGATGGACCTAGTTCGGGTTGAAACCAAGTATCAAATTAATTGCTTCCATTTTATTCTTATAATCTCATTTGTAATATGCGATACACATGATTTATATATAGTAACATAAGCACATCCTTATATACGTGGTGATAGATACGAATTGTAAGCCAAGGGCGTAAACTGACATAGATGCTTGCGTACATGTCCGCATTAAGATATAGTAGTGATAGGAATGTGATATAATACTGCGTAATTATTTGTCATTGGTTGCTCCATAAAATGTTTCATTTGAAATGAGATCACTGCAAACAAAATTCATCCCGAATAATCCCACATCGTGAACAAGTTATCATGTGTAATCTAATAAATACTGTGGGAATTAGATTCCAGCTTGCACATTGCCATTTCCTAATGCTTCGGGCCGTAAAATCTGGGTAATTTCGGTGGTTAATCTCATTGTTTCCGCATTGATTCGGGGAGTGCTTTCTGGAAATATAAAATTTCCTATGGGTAGATTTCCTCCTTAGTTTACGAATTAACCGCGCATGAGATTTATTTAAAATCTTATCACTTTTTAAAATTACAGAGAAACATGGTAGTAAGAATATTTCGGAAGGTATATATGTCCAGCGTATCGGTTAGTTCCTTTTGCTCCTCTTCCTGTCTTTTCAGCTTTTCCCTTCTACGGCGCCATAATATGAATAGTGCAGTAAAATGACATCTTAAGACTTTGGATGGAATAATTTGATGAGAAGCATCTTTTATCAGTTCTGATAAGTGGTTGTTTTTGTTGCCTTCTTAGAGTCATGTATGTAAAGATGTATTTGAATCCCATTAATCCTACAAAATGTTTCTCTCATATTCGTTAAGTTACTTCCATATTAAAGCTTAATGAGGTATTTGAATTTGTAACTGCGAACAGGTTTCAAGTCATGATGCGGAATAACTTTCTGAAGTTAGAGATCGGTAAGTGATAAATAAAGGCATTGTTAGATCAGTACTAATACATATGATACAGTGGTTTTGATTGTCTTTTCTCTGGATTGAGAATTGAGAGTTATTGAAGTTATTGCTTTTAATTTTGTCTAAATAAAGTTTATTCAAATATTAACCATTGGATTTTTTCAGATGAACAGTTCTGATCCTGATATTGTGAATACGACTGTAAGTTATTTGGAACTAATCGTTGGCGTGCTCTCTTTTCCAATGAATCCGCATTTTGGAAGGAATGTAGATAAGAAAAAAAATGAAATTTTTTTATTCTTCAGAAAACTCGCTCCATTTTTTTTAGCTGGATTATAAAATGTTGAAAAAACGTCAGGATTGGTTAAAGAATCCTTTTGTCCTTGCTGGAGTTGTACTGCCATGGATTGCTTGGAATGGCTTTTTAAATCCTCATTCACACAGGATGTCATTCGCTCAGCATAGGTTCCATAATTCACTTTTGTACTTCTTTTAACTGAGGAAGAATTTTTTTATTTGGAAAATACGTCTCCAGTGATATTCCTTAGTCACTGAAAAACAGTTCCCTTTCATATATGCAAAATATATATGAGTACATTACTTTCAATTACGGTAATGTTAAAGACATGGGCATGTGCTAAATGGTCAGATGATTCTAGCAGTGAAGTACTTAAATGTTTCAGGTTCCGTATCTTTCTTCAGTTCAGTACATTCGTTACTGTTCTTGCGGTGGCTACGATAATGCGAATGAACAGAGAAAGAGGGTGAATGATATATAGAGGGAGAGAGAGAGAGAGATCAAAAATATATTAAATGCTGTGATGAACCACAAACATTCTTCTAGGAATTTAATCCTGTGAATTTTTTATGACATTTTATTGAATTTCGATATTTTTCTGTGCGAAATTTGGATGTCTTATGTGATTTACTAATTCGGCTGTGTTTATGAACATACACCGTTATTTGACAATTTTGCTGGTCTGTAAAATCTCCATACTTTTTTGTCCATTATTCTATTCACTCTTTCCATATTTTCTTTTATGTATTTCAGTCTTCAGGTCTTGACAGATCTCTAACTTTTTTGATAATTGCAATGGTAAGTTTACTAAGTATACGTCTTCTTTTTCTATGATGATAGCCTTGCTGTCCGTATCGCTAGTAACTTATTGTACATGTAATTTGCATGATTTAATCATTTTTAATAATAAACTAGTTCATAATTATATTTAATAAAATATTTTCAGTATTTTCTTTCATGTGGTGTTCCAGACCAAGCATTATATCTAAGCAAAATTCTAAGGTATGTAATATTATTATCCAGAATATGTGGATTCTGTACTTTACGCTCTTCGATTTTAAATCTCCATGGAATACTATAGCTACCAGGACTTTTGTAGGGATTTTATTTTCCATTATAGCAGAAGGATAATGCCGGGCAATCAACCAGATGATGCAACTGATGAAGATGCTACTGAATTAAAATTTCCAAAAGGTTTGCTTACGCTTCTCATCCATTCATATATTTGAATAGTTTGTTTTTCAATTTAGCAGTTAAAGTTCTTCGCTACTAATGCGGGATGAGTATTCAAGTGATGATTAGAAGCATCTGTTAATTACGGCAAGAAGATCCAACATTGGTTTATGAGGAAGGCACGAAAAAAGCATTGTTGCGATTTTAACATATATGGCTCTGTTGCAGGAACATTGACGAAAGCAGTCGGTGTTTTAGATTATTGTTTTAGATTTTTCCATTTCTTTTTGCAGAATTTGAACAAGCTGATACTCTATTAACATCGGAAGTATATTTGTTATTAGAACATCGGCGTCAGCAGAGTGAGCAGAAAGTAAGACTTTTTGATCAAGTTAAAAATTCAAGTAAGTTTTATCATCGAAGATTAAGTTAGTATTGCGTCTAATGAAGTACTTATGGTCAAGATACTTTATTTATGGACATAATTAGTTCTACATACCTTACATAGAGCAGCAGACTAATTAAATTTTAGTACTAGAATATGGATGCTGAGTGTTCTTGACTCTATGTATCTTTCAAAATTCGGTGCTTATTGTGCATTATAATGAAATACACAATCTGTAAAATTTGCATAAGCAATAAATGATTTAAGTAGTATGTCTTCGCGAAAAGTAATTTTATTATTTGCATCTCTCCGTTTTTCGTGACCTTATAGTCCTTTTCTCAAGTTTTCAGATAAAGTCTATTTTTTGAAAGCTTTCTTATACATCCAAAATATGCTGTGTTGTTCTGAACATGTTTAATGTTTAAGATGATACGATCTTAATTTACAAATCAGTGGATTACTTTTTGTCACTAATAGGGATTCCTCAAGACCATTCAAATAATATTGAAGAAATACATTCTCAGGAGGAAATCGATGAGATGAGTGATGTATTCGTCAAAACGTTAAATTATACACGACGAATGGCACGGTTTAAGAATAGGGAAACGATTCGAGCTGTTAGAACGTAAGTATTAGGTTGTGTGAAGTTCGTTTATGAACAAATCAAGTGAGTCACACTTCTTGCTTGACAACTAGATATATTATTGTATAATCTAGAGCCGTCGTAATTCATTTCATACTCCACGTAATTATATCGTATTTGAGAATATGCAGAGTATTAAGTCTGATCTTGCATGCTTCTAGAATTGCAGGTGCAAAGCTCTTATAAGTTATTTTTTATGTTGTAAAAATCAAAGACTAGTCTTTTGAATAGCGTCAAAGTATATAGTGATTATAGTTTGTTGGCAACGAAACCGCTGCATAAATTCGAAGTTGCACAGATCGCTAACCTCTGTCCAGAAACTTCAGAAGAAGCGAAGGCTTTAATTCCCAGGTTTTTATATTTTCTCTCATCAATTTCATTCCCTATACTGACATTAATTTCTTTTTTTACCAGATATTTCACCTAAATTATTTGAAAATTCACTGCGGTTAATGCCGTATTATCTTTGCTTTCTTTCGTAGCATTAAAAAAGCAAAATCTTAGAAAATTATATTTACGCCTTTCAAACTTTTTTATTACTGCACTGATTAGATTTTTATCTGCTCAGCTTGGAGAATAAAATGGAGGACGACGAGCTGGACGAAGTGTTGAAAGATTTGCATAGCAAGAAAACATTCCAATAATGATTTTGTTTCAATGCCTGAATTTTTTTTCTACAATTTATCAGGAAATATTTTGCCGTTATTTTCCTTAATGTTATCGTCAGTTCAGTGGCCTGAAAAAAGATCAGGTGGAAAACTAAATAATATCACTTGAAAAAATATTACTTCTCTGTCTAAATTCGTCTAATACATTTTGAATTATATTTTCTTCCTCAATTTAAATATGGTATAAGTATAAGCTAGCCTTTCAAATCGATTCATGCAATTTTGAAATTTTTAGATTTATTCGACGTGAGTAATTTATATATTTCCAGAATAAGAAAGAAGAAACTTATTTAAAGAGCTATTTTATTCATATCATTTTCCAACTGACCATAACTCTATTCGATTCGAGATCGTTTTCATAGATCCCATATTCAAGTTCCATAAATACTAAATCCAACTAGAAGGGCAAAAGCGGGATTAAAAAAAAAAAATTCATAGAGTATAGAGTAGTTTTCCTATTAAAATGCTGGATAATGCTAAATTCTAACTTATTGGACCTTTCTGTCTATGAGTAAAAATATTCCGTAAAAGTAGTTAAATGAAAAGACAATCGTTAATTAGAAAGTACTTCATGTAGTGTATAGTAATTGCTGTTGATTTGAAATTCACTATAAAACAGTATTATATTTTCATCGAACAATTTCTACGAGTGCAGCATCAAGTTATTTAATTAATACAAATTTATTCAGAATTCAAAAAAAAAAATCCTTTTGTTCGGTAAATTTACAGCAAGTCATACATTATAGCAGGTATTGTCAGTTATTTCACTTTTCTCCTACAATAGTTATTTTTTTATAATATTGTATTATATCAGTTTCTTGTATAACTCCATTTATTGGTGTCTAGTTTCCACGTTTCAAATGTAATTTATGCTTCTATGACCTCTTTTCATTCATTCAGTAAACATAAATGCATTACTCTCAGAGAGGCTGACCACTAGCCGTCGGAATGTATTAACGA
>RCAB01000691.1:0-26137 GCA_003640385.1 Setaria digitata | reverse complement strand
TTGCGAATTTTCCACAAAAAGCGATGGAAGAAAGGAAATTTGGCAGAAAAGGAACAGTTCCCATGCCGAAATTTTCCCAAACCAAAGGAAAGTTTTCATTTTGATGGCGCTGCGACAATTGACACTTTTTCGAAGGGCCAAAATGCCATCGTCCATTTTCGCACCTTCGCCATTTCGTTCCGTCCGTTGCCGAAAATACTTTTGCACTTAATTTTNAAAATAAAAATTCGTCCAAAAAATAATTGAGGGAAAAAAGAGGAGACTCAGTCATAATTAATTAATTATGGAAGTGTAATTTATAATTGAATAGGCTGCTAATAATTACAATAACTCCCATTAACAGACATATTTTTCCTAAGAAAAAAGGAACTTAATCATTAATTTACTATGAAAATACAGTTTAAATGGTAATTTGTTTTAATTACAGTTTTAAATGCAAACACTTCTGGCAAATTTTTTTCTAATTATTAGGAAATAGTAAATTATTTCTCAATTTATTTCACAAAAAAAAAATGTTCAATAAAATTTTATTATTATCATTTCCTACTTCCTATTAATTCTTTATACAGCTGTTTTGTTTTTGTTTTTCTTCACCATTTTCCTTCCATTCTTCTTTTTGGCTTTTTGATTTTTTCAATTTTTATTTTTTAATTTTTTTGTGCTACGAATTTGGTTAATTTCTATTGAACAGCTGTAATCAGCCTTTTCATCATCATTTTGCTAACAGAATTTTCTGAATAAATAGCAAAAATTTTGTTATAGCGTAATTGATAGTTTGTGTTAGCTCAGAGTTTATTTTTATGTTTAATTTGAAAAATAAAAAAAAAAATGAAAATGGAATTTTATTTTTTTTAATGTAAAGTTTTCTTTTTATGAAATTGTATTATTTTTTCCGCTCTTTTTTTTTGAGTTTATTCTTACATTAAATAAATAAACGATTCGTTTTGATTGCTTTTTTACAACTTACGGCAAATGATAATTTATTTCTTTTTTCTTTCATCTTTTTTTNTTTTTACAACTTACGGCAAATGATAATTTATTTCTTTTTTCTTTTTTATTATCAGTGCAATTGTTGAAATTTTAATTTTAAAATGAAAAAGGAAAAAATAGTGTAGTTAATTTTTAGGATTTCTTCTTGATTTTGTGTTCCGATCAAGAAATGCTTTGGATTGGCTTGGGATTGGAGTTGGATGTTACATATGATTATTTGATATATAAATTTTATCAGTACGTTGTTATGTTAACAGTTCTGGTAACATATATATCAGTGCTGGTACTGAAACATCATCAGAAGCCAGCGGAATATCATTTAAATAACAATTCGAAATCAAATATGATTAGGTCTGCTGAGCCTTTTACTGCTAATGATAAAAATGACAAATGTTTGATGTCAACAACGAAAACTGAGCGGAAAGATGACGAAATGGTTAATTTTTTAAATTTTGATAAATTTTCTTTTTTTTTTTTGTTTCAAGATTTTACAGTTTTAACAAATATCACTTCCGGATGCACACAGCAGGCCTATTTCAGTAAGCATGCCAGTTACAATTAGTTAAATTAATTGTAATTAATGATTCGAGAGGACAGAAGTGGCATTTTTGAAATTACTGTTAAAAATAAATTTACTCATCGAACACTTGCAGGATAAACTGGTTTTTGCATGCACAACCACATCCTCATCATAAAATGGTGAAAATTAGTGGAACTTGATGATCAAAATACCAGTAAATTAATGATCAAAAATTTACATATTAATTTTATTGCTAATATTATCTATATGATTATTTATGATATTTGAATTATTTAATGTGTAATATTTGGATTTCGCCTGTTATTTTTTTTTCCTTTTTTTTTTTTTTTTTTTTTTTTTTTTTTTGTTTCAGAAAGTTAGTAGAGCTTGGTGATCGAAATAATAGAATTCGATGATCAAAATACTGCATATGAAATTTCCTGTCAACACCAAAATATATGGGGCATGAAATATATGAATTTTATTTTTTTCTCCTCATTTCTTGTTTGGTAATTGGAACTTTCGGTCGAAATAAGGATATCTGATAATCGAAATAAGCAAATTTGACAATCAAAATACAATATCTTAATTGCTTTGCTAGCAATAATTGCAAACAATATGGCTGTTCCTCATATTCTGTTTTATAATCAACTTTGCATTATCCCTAAATTAATTTGTTGATCGCAGGACTAGAAATCGGTAATCGAAATGTCACCAATTATATACCTCTCATTCATCTTTTCCACATCGCAATATCAAGGATTGCTTAATGCATTAACAATTTTCTCTCAAATAATATTTTATTAATGAAAAAAAAAGAAAATTGCACAATGCTTAATGCACATATAAAGACTTGAAGGAACTTAAAAACAGGAATGCTATATTAGAACTGTTATACAAAACAAAACGCATCAGAAATTAAACAATTTAATATCATTACTATTATTAGCGATATTAAAAAAAAAAAAAAAAAAATAGTAATTGTTATTATTTTGTATATAACAATAGAAATAATTGCATAATTATTACAATTTATTTGAGTGCAAATTAGAATTGAAAAAAAATTTTTTGGATTATTCATTTTATTTGAGATTTTCAATTTCATTGTCATCAATTAACGCCTCATTAACATCATCAACACCAATCAGTGCGGCACATTTTTCATCCTTCACTAATTCGAAAATAATATTTTGTATGGGCATTGAAATTAGTACATCCAATAGAAATGCAACAAAATTTGATAAAATAATCGTTCCGATAGCAATATTGAGCTGAAATTCAGAAAGTAAATTTTAAATTCAATAGTAAAAATTATTCTCCAATAATTTTCCTTTTTTTAAGCTTTTCGGAAAAATTCAACAATAAAAAAAAAGAAAAAAAAAAAGCTAATTTTATATTAAGTAAGAAAGGGAAAAAAAAGGCTAAAATTAGCTCTATTAATTAAAAATATTTCTCTCATGAAAAATATGAAATGAAATGTTTAAAATTAAAGTGAAGAAAAAGGGAGGAATTCATCAAAGACAATTTCTGTCAAAATCAAATCAGATAAATTTCGTACTTTTTTTTTTACCTATTTTGTAATTTTTTAATGCAAAAAAAAAAAAGATGTAAATTTGTTTTTCTCAAAGTTATCAAAGGTAATTTGTATTGAAATTATTTCGAAAATTAATTTTGCATTTTTAGCTAAAATTTTTGCAATTTTTTAATGTATTAAAAAAGAAAGAAACACAAATTTCCATTTTTCATTTTCTTCTTTTTTATTTATTTTTATTTCTTTTATTTTTTTTTTTTTTTTTTTGAAACTTACCAATGACCAAATGGTAGCATGCAAGGGTCGATGCAACGATGAGAAAAGGTATAATGAAACAGGTTCCGAGATAAGAAATACTGTGAATGTATTCTTAGCAAATGGTGAAAATACTCGCCATTCAAGAAATTGTGAGAAACTATCTGAAAAATTAAATTGAAATTTTCAATAAGACAATCGAAAGGTGAGAGATGAAAGAAGAGTAAGCGAAGCAGAAATTGAAATAAAAATTTTAAATTATAAATGTGAGCGGAAAAAAAAAGTGAATTTTCTTTTTTTTTTTTTGAAACAATAAAATATTTAAATTAGTTCAAAATGTTTGTCATTAATTAATATTTGTCGTAATGAGAATGAACAGAGAAGCTAATAATGTAATAGCTAATAACATTTCCAAACTAAAACTTTTAATAAAACAAGCAAAAGGTGGAAAATGAAAGAAAATTGATGATAGAAATAGAAATAGAAATGAAAATTTTAAATTATAAATATGAGTGAAAAAAATGAACTCTTTTTCTAAATCAATAAATTATTTAAATTAATCTAAAATATTTTTCCAGTACACATTATTAATATTTGTAACAATGAAAAAAAAAAAAATTAATGTGCTAAATAAAGAAGATAATAATGCTGTAAAGAAATTTAATTAGCGAAAATATCAATTAATCAAAAATAAAAACAAAAAGACAAGCAACAACAAATGTAAACTTTTTCAATTTATTTTCGATTCAAACTATTTTTCTCTTTCTTTCTCTCTCTCTCTCTCTCTCTCTCTCTCTCTCTCGCCACTCTCTTACCAAGTACTAGAAATAGGAAATGATTAAATACAGATAAAAAATGTTACTGAAATGATTAAATACAGATAAAAAATGTTACTGATATTTCGATTTCGATAGCCTAAATAAACCAATGAGCAGATAATAAAAGCCCAAAGCGGTCGATGTATTGCCGAATATGCGGCAAGGAATATTTGTGGAATTGAATTACCGATACTGTATGGATAGAGGGCGAATACTACAGTGACACCAAATAATAGAAGTACAAATCGTGAAAACCATAACAAATCCTTCAATTTTTATCATATCATATCATTTTTATCAATTGAGAAAATTATTACATTATTAATTATTAATTTAAACGATAAATTGATATTCACAGTCCGTATGTAATATTGTTTTAAATTAGCATATATTGAAGTAGTAAGTTAAATTATCATAAAATTTATTAATTACTACAGCAATATATTAAGCTGTGATAAAGTGATCAATAATAATAATGAACATAAATTATCATCCCATGATATTAATGCACTAAATTGTTGCATATTTTGATTAGTAATTATAATTAAGTTAAACTAGCACTTCATTATATTAATAAAAGTTTTTGATTCTCTCACTTTTACGGCAATAATGATTGCTGTAATCAACTAAAAAATTATTTTTCATTTTGGATTATCAGCATATATTACTGATTATTAATTGTTCAGCTTAATTAAACTCTAAAAAAAATTAAGATATACTAATATGTGATATATTAGTGTTTATATAATAGAGTATAAATTTTAAAAATGTTACACAAATTTGATATGTGGAAATTGTACTTTAATTTTGGCATAGAAATAATTGCATTGTTCTAATTCGATCTAATTAGCCAAGAACTTACATAATTCATTAACGGTTTACCAGGAAATAGAAAAGAGAATAGAAAACCAATAAGAAATGCTGGTGAACGAGCCCAAGGCTTTGTGTATAGCAAATCAGCGTATGTTCTGAAGATTTCGACCCTAAAAATTTTAAAATAATGAAATAAGTGAATAAATAAATAAGTAAACAAGTAATAAATAAACAAACAAGCAAATAATTTAGTAAGAGAATCTCTCAATAATTTAATTGCAAATGCTATATGCACATTTGTTAAATTTTCGTTGAAAATAAAATAAGTGAATTTTAGTCAATTTCTTCGCACAAAATATCGCAACAATAAAATAAAATAATTTTAAAGGTTAGGTAATTTTTCAACGTGGTAGAATTAGGCATTGCTTTTAAAATATATTCGTATCATATTTTCTTTTTAAGAAAAATTTGAAATTTTGAACAGGAAAAACTTTCAAATTATAATTTTGCATAAAAAATTTATTAAAATTTTGAAATTTACTACTAATGTTAGAATAAAAATTTATTAAAACTTACGGTATTGGATCGTCTGTGAGTAATAAAGTTGGTGATAATTTAAGATTTAAAACTTCATAAAAGATATAAATAGTGGAAGCGATAAGGCTTGATACGGTGATAGCTAATATTGCTGTACGGTAGTGCTTTGATAAATAAAGCATAGGTAGTAGTAAGAAGAAAAATTGCACTTCTAGCGAATACAAATATGCACCATCTAAGCACTGCAATCACTTATTAATTATTAATTAAATTTCAGTTTGAAAGAATGAAATAATTCATTAGATGAAACATTTTCATCATAAATGTTAAATGCTCAACAGTTATTCGAATTAAAAGCACATAGGTAAATGGATGATTAAGTAGGTGCACTTACTAGTAAGAAGACAGGTGAATAAGTAAGCAAATGAGTGAGTAAGCAAGAAAGTAAGTTAGTAAATGTGGACTCAGTTATCGTACCGTATGAGTAAGTGATCAAGTAACCAGTAAGTAAGCAGTAAAAAGAAAAAACGAACAAATTTTGGAAAAGAGATTCAAAATGAAATTATAAGCGAAAAGGTGATAAAAATGATAGGATAAAATTAAATATTTCAATAAATAAATTAAATTGTCGCAAAATTTAGTCGAATAAAATAGTGACAGTACAAAAAAAACCAAGGTTAAGCAGATAGTTTTGATGTCAGAATTAAAATAAACTTACTATCATTAAAAATTGCTATTTTTATTGGAATTTTCAGTGACATAATTAAGCAGAAATTAAAATTGAAATTTTCAAGTAATCATTTTTACAATTTGAAAATTTCCCAATATTCACATTATGAAAATGGCTAAATTAAAACGTCTTATTTTAGTTCATAGAGGAACAATAAAAAAAAAAAAAAAAAAAGGGAAGAAAAAGAAATAAGTTATGAAATTTAAATTTTTGATAAATTTAAAAAAACTTGAAGCAAAATTTTTATCAAATTTGTACCGTTTGATTTGATGAAAAAAAATTATTAATAAAAAGAATATTTTTCCACCATGAATCCTTGCAGCGTGCTATCAAATCATTATGTAGCCAAATTGGTCCGGATGATAAGCGTTCAAATATATATGTCATAAATAGTATTGTGAATGCAAATGTTGGAAGTATCCTTTAAAAAAAAAAAACAAAAAAAAACAAAAAAAACAAAGAAAGAAAAAAGACATTAATTGGTACGTCAAATACGCCAATATAATATGTGAAAAATGATATTACTTAATGATAAATTTAATAAAATTAATGATGAATTTAAAAATTTTTGGTAGTAAAATATCAATGAACCTGGCGATAAGTTTGATAAGTCTGATGATATACCTAATAAATTTACTAATTAACTTAATAGAAACAGTAATATTGCTAATTGATCTAATAGTAAACTTAATAAGTTTAATAGAAAAAAAAACTTAATTATAAACTAAAATAATACATTCAGTAAACTTATTTCACGACTGAACAAATTGTCTCAATAATAGAAGACAGATGAAATTAATTAATTGGTTAGTTAAAAAAAAAAAGGAGAAATTCCTATTAATTTGTAGTTTAATTGCTGCAATATTGTTCTTGGAAATGATTAAAAAAAATTGATCAGAAACAGGTACCAATGTATGAAACTATAATAATAAACTAATTTAAAATTTGATAAATGAATTTGTGAGATTTTTTTTTTTTTTGAAAATATAAAAATACGAAAAGTCAGTACAAACTGTAGCAGTCGACTGAAGTATAATTTCTTAATATCATCTGCTGTTTGAAGCATATGTCGAACTAATAATGATGTAATTAAGGCATCAATAGCAATTAGGCCATCGATATGATAAGTGAAATTGTTGAGAGGATGAAGTTGCCAGCTGTGAACACTTTCATATGAGAATAGTACATTTTCTAAAATTTCAACAAATTTTAAAAGCGCTACCTAGTAAATTAGCACTTGAACATATTCATCATAAATTTATCACAAGCAATATTTTTAACTGATATGATATTATAAATAATTAATTGACAGTAATAGCTTTAAATCATATCTTTTTTTGAGTTTAGTTAATTTAGTTTAAAAATATTAATTTAGAAAGCAAGAAAAGTAAATCCAACAATTGAAGGGGAAATTGAAAGTGTTATTAGTTTAACAGAACATGAGATATATTTATTATAATAAAAATTATTATTATTTTATAGTAATTTATAATAAGAATTATTAATATTTTATAATAATTTAACAATAATAATAATTCGAAAGATATATGAGAAAAAAGAAAACAATAATAATGTACCGATATACGGTAGAATGTAGTTGAAACAATTAGCTGTAACAATTATTGATACAGTAAGAACTTGTAAGCCTTGTACAGTATGATATTTATGTGATCGCTTCGTACTTAGTGCAATATTACCATTTCGAGGGATTGATATGCATTGAGCAATGGCCTAAAAATTTTACAGTTTACTCAAAATATTACAAATGGTAAGCATTGCAATGATGAAGAATACGAATTATTATTGATTGCTTTCGTTTTGCAAAAATTTTAAAAATAATTTTTTTTTTTTGCAACATTTTAGACAAGGGAAAAATGAGGAAAAAAAAGAAAAAATAGAGCAAAAACTTACTTTAAATCGTTTGTTGTTGAAAAATTTCAAATTATATACGTCAATAAATGTACCAATTATTAAAATAGTTAGCCAGATAGTCAGTGAAATTCTAGAAAAAAATGAAATTAGCAAAAAAAAAAAAAAAAATTGATTAAATTTCTATTTTTGATCTGCAAAAGCAGTAGTAACTTAATAGATTATTATCCATCGTTTCAGAACTTAATGAATAATAAAATATTTAATTATTCAATAATCTTTTTGATTTTTACAATAAAAAAGAAAATTATCAATTTTTCATTGCTTTCTTATTTTTTATATAAATTATCTTCTTTTTTATTGTTTCCTTTTCATCTTCAATATATGCGAAAATCTCATTTTTAAAAATATATTTATTACAAAATTTTTTTTCAAAAAACAAAACAAATCGTTTTTTTTTTCTCTCTCTCTCTCTCTCTCCCTTCCTCTCTTTCAGTGAGAAAAATAATATTTATCAAAGATTGATGAACAAAAATTGTGTTTTCACAGCTGCTATCAGAAATGGATGTTAATGAGTAATCGGTTTTGATTGCAAAATATTTATTGGTAATTTTTTTTTTTTTTTTAATTTAATGGTTATATTTCTGTTAAGATTTATAATATAATGAATTGGGAAAGATTCCAAAGATATAATAATAAATGTTTTTCTGTAATTTTCCGTCTTTTATTTTATTTTATTTTTTGTTTAAATATACTGCAAAAGGAAAGAATTTTTTAATTTTTAAAAATATTTAGCTTCAAATTTTTCCAAAAAAAAAAAAATGAAAGTTTTGCAGCAAAATCAGAAATGATTTAATGGAATGACAGTGCGTAAAATTGCGTAAAATTCAATTAATGCATTCAGCTAAATGCGTAAAATTCAATTAATGCATTCAAGTAATTGGTGAAAAGCTTTTGCAGCGAAATCGGAAATGATTAAACGAAGTAATGAAAAAAAAAAAAGAAGCATAGCTAAGTGCTAATATGCTTAATTAATAGATGAAAAGCTCACAGGAAAATTCGTGAAGAAAGTGGCCAATCGTGAGTTGTTTCACATTCTGCGCTCACAGCATATGGTGTTATCGCTGAATTATCACTGATTTATACTGGAGGAAAAAATGAAACTTTTTCCCCACTCTTTTTCTTAATAGGTTTCAGTAATAGAAGTTAAATTCTAGTAAAATTCTGGAAAAATCAATTAATTAAATGAAATAAGTAATTAAATTAAAGAGAAGCAAAGGTTGATTCGCTAGAAAATGACAAAGGAAGCTCCAAAAAATTTTTGGGAATTGAAGAAAATT
The DNA here is from genome assembly GCA_003640385.1 of Setaria digitata. NCBI lineage: Eukaryota > Metazoa > Nematoda > Chromadorea > Rhabditida > Setariidae > Setaria > Setaria digitata. Next base: position 16,734 of record RCAB01000691.1, on the reverse strand, counting down.
CCCTGAAATTACCCTGAGCTAATTGAGTGATTTCCTGCGGTGTACACATCGATGGTGCGCATACGCCCAGATGAATATTAAAACTATCCGGTTGTGGACAATATCGATGCAATTCAGGATCCGGAATCCCCAAAAGAATCCGGCAGTAGCGGCCATCAAATGCACTTGTTCTAAAATGAAATTGTAGCATGTGATGAAAGTTACTTGGAAATTAAAAGAGAACGCACTGGAATTGGTCCATTTATTAATATTCATCCGAATTTTAGGACTAGATAATCTCTCGTAATAATTTTCGATAAGTCAGTTAAATCATATCCAAACTAAGAGAAAAGGTACTTTCCAAAAAAAGAAAAAATTCAAAGAAATTCCCATTCATGAAAAATTTTCGAAACATTAATATTGAGAAAGAAACAGATTACTTAATGCTAATTACACTTAATTCACTCATGTTAACTTGCAACACTATATCACCTATTAAAATTTGCATTTCAAAAGATTAAAAATTTAAAAAACAAAAAGATTTCAAATATTTCATTGAAATTTAAATATGTAAATAAACAAATGGATAAATAAGTAAATAATTGAGCGAAAAAATAAATAAATATTAAAAATAATTGATAGCTCATACTTGTATCAACTTTTATCAATTATTTTCTCATAAGAAATTAAAATATTTAAATAAAATCTGAAAGAAAAAAGTAATTGTCGTAAAATTATTTTTCGAAATTTTCCAATTAATTTCGATAGCTGGAAAAAAAAAAAAAACTTCAAAAAGAATCGTTCAACAAACTAAGCGATAACAAACAAATCATTAGTATAATAAACAATCTAATACAGTTATTCTGCTTAATTAATTCTGATATAACCGAAAAGAAGTTAGAAAGATTTAATTATAAAAAAAAAAAAACTTCGCCAAAAAAAAAGAAAAATGAAGCAAGCAAATTGTCGTAAACAAAATTCGGCAATTTGAAATAAAAAAAAAAAAAAAGAAATTCTGAAACTTACTAAACGATTATATTTTATATAATAAAATTATTTTCTCTCGCCTGAATTTGTGCTGAATTTAATTAGCACAGAAAGTTCAATTTACTGAACTTAAATTGGAATACAAAATTTAAATTTAAAAAGAAAAAAAAAAACTAACTCCCGTAGAACAGAACACTGTTCGTAATCACCCAACCAATAGTAATTTCCTTCGCCAACAGCTGGTGGCATTTTTCCAATTGAATCTAACCCTAAAAATTTTTTGAACATTTTAAAAATTTTATATTGAAAAAATTTATTTTAAAATTTAATAATAAAAAATTAAATGTTTTCAAGTTTACATTTTCAAATTTACAAAAAAAAAAAAGAACTTAGCAATTAAATAATTTGAAATTTCATTTCTTTAATTTCAATGTTTTCTTTTTTTTTTTCACCCTTTTGCCAACAATTAATTTAAAATAATGCATTTTGCAATTGCTAAAAAAAAAAAATTAAACTTGTAATTCGCTTTTTCTTCTTTTGGTTTGAAAAAAATGTGCCGCTTCTATATTACATTCCATTAATTTTATTTTTTTTAAATAGCTTGAAATATATATTTTTTTTATTGATATTATTCTCGAAGAGGCGAGAAAGCCAGAACTATTAGTTAATTGTTATCATCGGTAAATGCTTAATTAAATAGCTATAAAAGCACAAATAATTCAAAAAAACAATCATTAATTGTGTAATTTTAAAAAATATAAAAAGGCCGAATTGTGCAGTCGAAATACGAAATTAAAATATAAATTTGCAATTGACATATGAGACTTGTTTAAAAATGCATCGAAGGATTTTAAAAAAGAAAATGCAAATTATATAACTGGAAAATAATAATAATAATTAATAATACTAATAATAATTACAAATTTACAAAAAAAGAAGAATTTAGCAATTAAATAATTTGAAATTTCATCTCTTTAATTTCAATGTTATTATTATTATTATTATTACAATAAAGTGTTGAAATTAATTTAATTTCATTGATAATCATTAATTAATATAAAATCTTGCGAAGGTTGTGTTTTCTTGCCGTTAAATTGGAACATTTTCGTTTCGTAAAAATAGTTGATAGATTAATTTAATGGGAAAAATAATTGCTTAGTTTTTTTTTTTTTTTTTCTCAAAATGCATTATANCATCTCTTTAATTTCAATGTTATTATTATTATTATTATTACAATAAAGTGTTGAAATTAATTTAATTTCATTGATAATCATTAATTAATATAAAATCTTGCGAAGGTTGTGTTTTCTTGCCGTTAAATTGGAACATTTTTGTTTCGTAAAAATAGTTGATAGATTAATTTAATGGCAAAAATAATTGCTTAGTTTTTTTTTTTTTTTTTTTTTTTTTTTTCTCAAAATGCATTATGTGAGGAAGAAATTAATAATATTATAATATTTCAATGCATTATATTTTCTTTTTGATAATTTTTAACCTGCTAAACCGAAATTCAAAAGAATAAAATGCATACCAATTTTTTTTTCTTTTTGAAATAAAAATTTACATTTAAAAAAAAATGCGAGATAAAATTTTTTAACGTTATAAAAATAAAGTTCAAGTACAGAAATTATAATTTTTGCATTTTAATTCTAAAATTATTCGACGAAATTTTTTTTTTCCCCCTCTCTCGTTTTTGGAATAAACTAACACGTAAGTATCCATGAAGTTTGACGGAAAATTGTTGATTTGTTGCGTGAACAATTGACGCATTCATCATAATCAATCAGATTACATTCACGCCAATTATTATCCAGGAAATTTGATAGTGTGCAAAAAATTTTAGCCAAGCCAGTGCGACATTTAGCGCTAAATGGTAAACGATGCTGCGCAATTTGACACATTTCTGTGGTCGTTTCTGGTATATTAATATCATCCAAAACAGTTGGCCATAAATAATCAATTGTTTTAGGCCTTGGTGGCAAACGAAAGTAGCATAGAAGACATGTATGACAGTTGGGAATTAGTGAAATTATTGTCAGTGATAATAGCAGTCGTAGTGATAAATGATTGAATAGCATCATTGTAATAAAAAAAAAATTTCATGAAATGTAAAGTCAGTTTTTATTGATAAAGCAAATTCTTTCGAGAATGTTCTGTGCCATTTATCGATTGCTGATAAGAATTTGAGTGGAAAAAAAGAATTTTTACAAGTGTACTGATAACGAAAAAACTGCTATCGAACATTTAAAAATTGCAAACCTTTTCAGTTTTTCAGTTTGCAATTTCTGAAAATTAATGTTAATTTTAGTTGGAAATATGAATATTTTGTTTATATACCAATTACAGCTAATACAAAATTACCATTATAAATTCTTTAGTTTGCTTTTAATTGTGATCTTGTTTTACATATTAAAATTAAAATCCTCAAATTACAATAATTAATTCTGTGATAATTTCAAACGTTTCAATTTCAAATTTGATATATTCTGCTTTGATAATTGCAATTAGAGAATTATAATTCTGTTGGGCAAAAACAAAATTTACATTAAACGCAAACTGATAAAGTTTAAAATAGATTGCTAAAATTCTAAAATCATTTATCTGATCATATTAGTATCAAGCAATTGTTCCAGGAAATGGTAATTTTAAAGTGGAATTAATTAATGATTTAACATTTCTAAATGCCAGTTACAAATCAATCCAGTCTAGCAATTCGTTACCAGCCCTTATTTTTTTTCGAAATTTTTACAAATACAAAATTTTTTCAGCACTTTTTCTAACTAGCCTTTTGAAGAGATATCATTTTTAATTTAAAAAAGCAAAAAAAAAAAAGAAGTGTCACGAGCTGAGTCATACAGATGTTGTTTATTTTTTTATAAATAATTATTATAATTCATTAAATTTACTAATTATTGACAAGAAATATTTCGGAAAGAAAGGGTCATAAAAGCATGGTGTGAAATAAATAAATAATTAAGCATGATTAATGAGGAAAGATATGTGATTGAGAATTATCTAAGATAATAACATTTGTTAACAAAAAACAACATGTTAATATTTCAACCATTTTATTCTAATTTTATATTTGATGAAAATTTCACTTTACTATTTTAAAAGTTAAATACCACATAAAAGATAATAAATAACAATTGTATTATGAAAGAATTTTGAAAATTTTTTTTTGTGGCTGCTTAATTATTCAAAAAAAAAAAAAAATCTCCACAACTGCTTTCACTTCGTTTTTTTTTTCTTTTTCCGATATTAGTTACTATTCATTTTGGTAATCGATGAGATATCAATAACGAATAAAAAGAAAAATTGTAAATTAAAAACTTTTAGGATTGAAATTAAATGAAGAGAAGGGAATATAAAAGAATTTTTGGATTTTTTATTTTAATTGAGATCAATTAAATAATTAGAACTAAGTAAAATTTGAGCAAAATGGTGAAGAAAAAATAAGTTAAATCAGAATTCCATTCGGCAATTCCTTAAATTTCGTTAAAAAAATTATTTCTTCGTTTTCCTAAAAAGACTGCTTCCTTTTCTTTTTTTTTTTTTTCTTTTTTTAATTTCTGAAATGTGATGAAGTTCTTAGGATTCTACTTGAAAGAGCGCAATTTTAATGTTATNCTTTTTTTTTTTCTTTTTTTAATTTCTGAAATTTGATGAAATTGTTAGGATTCTACTTGAAAGAGCGCAATTTTAATGTTACACGCAAAAAGATCATAAAATGTATTCCTGTAAATGAAAACCGAGAAGTCACTGATGTGGGAAAAAATCAGTACTGATCAAATGGAGAATCAGAAGGTCGTCAATAATGATAAATGAAAGAATCGAGAAATCAGTACTGATGGACGGAAGAATCAGGAAGTCATCAATAGTGATATGAGGAAAAATTTGCAACTCAACGCTGATTGACGGGGAATCAGAAGGTCGTCAATAGCAGGAATAAAAGAAAGAATCGAGAAATCAGTACTGATAAGCGGAAGAATTATTCGTATAGGGAGAATCAGGAATTGATATTGAATAAGGTAAAAAAAAAAAAAAAGAACAGTAATTGATAAAGGCCAGAATCAGGAAAGTGATATTGTTGAAAGGAAGAATCAGAAAAGTTAGCCATTAGCAAAATCTTCAATCAAATCGATGAATCAATGAGTACACTGAACAGCTGACACATTTATGATGCACACTGTGATGATATTTATGAAAATGATAATTCTGTTGAATTAATCTTTTCACAATCTCGATTCGTTATTTTGATTATTTTCTTTAGTGTAGTTGTAGAATATTTTAGAAGAGTTGCATCAGAAAAAAAAAAAAAAAATCGATTCCACTGGTAAAGTTAGTAATGGTTTTGTTCACTGAAGAGAAAAATTATCACTCAGCAATTATTTTTATAGGATAAAATTTTTTAAATCATTATAGTTGCTATTCGTTTACTGCGATTTTTTTTGCAAAAATAAATTAGATAAATCAAAGCAAGCTAATAAAAACTGCGAAATTCATTTCCAGCTGATAAATAATTAAAAGCTAAAAATTGTTACTCTAAAAAGTTAACAAAAAGATAAAATGTAAGATATATACGATAGTAAAAATGATTGGGCTTAACAAAAAGACTCTGTTACTTGTCATCAAATAACATCCTAGAGATGAAAGCAAAATGGATTGATTGTTCTTTCAAACAATGAATGTAAAATGAAAACCAAACAACACAAACAACTAAACGATTACAACCATAAAAATTTTTAAACGAATTACTGAAAAATTTTCGTCTGCATCAGTATTTTTTGCAGTCGTTCGTTCCATTTCACTCTTTTTAGTATAAAACTTTCACTACTTATTAAGAAAAAGACAATGATGATGTCTTAAAAAATTTTTAGCTCAATGATAACATTAAGGTCGGAATTTTTTCTCTGTTAACTACAAAAATAAAAAACAAAACCATTCAAGCGACTAGTCGATAATGTATGTATGTGACAAGAAAGCAACTCCATGAAGAGACAAAAATAATTTGTAAAAGCATCAAGGTATAAAAATATGTAGATGCATGGAATGGTGGTATTTTTTTTTTTTTTAGGAAATTTTTTATCATATGAAGTTTCAAAAAATAAATAAAGCTCTCTAAAAAAAAAAAAAAAAAGCAGCCAAATTAAAGAAATCGTCTCATATGGAAAGATCTAAAACCACTATTCGATAATGTATGTATGACAAGAAAGCAACTAAATCGTTTCACCACGTGAAATTTTTCCAACTGACATCAGCAAGGCCAGCTAAATGTTAAATTGAAGGAACCGTGAAGTAATGGCAAGTGCAAAAGTATTCTTATCATATGGAGGAACTACACTGAATCACAACACTCTAAAAGATGCTCTCGTCAATTATTGCTTTTCAGCTGCAAAAATCAGAAGGGCAGAAAATAGAAAAAATCTGTAGTTTATTCATACAGATGATTGAAAAATAAGAAAAAAAAAGACATCAAATCACAGAGAGAAATTACGATGAAGTTAAAAATAGAGATGACTCACTGTTATTAACTCTGTATTTATATTTAAAAAAAAAAAAAAAAAAAGATTCGGACAGAGATGTAATAGAAGAGCACCAAATATAACAGAAAAGAAATAACTGTCCATCACATAATCAATTATCAGTTTCACCATCTACTGTTCTTTCATTTTCTTCTTCTAAGTTCTTAAATTTCGATTCATCATTTCTCTGTTTTTCTTCTTCTTTCTTCAGTTTGGCTATTAAATCTGAATGATAAAACATTAATTTCATCAAACATATCCAGAATTTCACCGGGAAATATGAGCACCAAGTCAAAAATCAAATTAGTTATTTTTTTTAAACCTTTCTAATGAAAAAAAAAAGAAAAAAAAAACAACCTTTGGCGATCCTGAAAACTCCCATCGTATTCACCTCACATATGTAGCATTTTGGTGTCACTTGAAAATGTCCCAGAGCACATTTTTCGCAAAAATAATGTTTGCACCTTAAAAGGAAGCACAGCATAATCTTTGGAGATACATCTAATACTTGTGCATTTGAAACTAGAAACCAATCAAATCTAATACTAACTTTGTAACAATTGGATTTACAAATGATTCCCGACAGATGAAACATTTAAATGGCAATTCACTCATTTCCACATCTTCATCTTCACTGCTTATCCGATATTTGTCCTCATCATCTTCTTTCATTTTACCACTTGCATAATCGCGTTCAATTTCCCAGCCATGTTTGTAATCAGTACGATCGTGCAGAAATTTACATGAATCTATAAAACGGAAGTTTTTGAAAGGTTTTATTTTGAAGTGGCAATAAAGACTATGATAGAGTACTAGACTATGATAGAGTACTATTTTACAAATTTTTAGCCACGCTTTAGAGAGAGAGAAAAAAAAAGTGCTATTTAAGAAAAATAATACACCGCCTTAAGATACCGAAGCCTTTCCCAGAATAAAAATATTTTATATTTAAGTAATTAAGAAAGCATTAAGCAAAATCAACTTAATAGCATTTCAACTGACTCGATATCACAAATTCAACCGAGTTTATTGAATTTGAAGTTTACTAAATTTACTAATTTACTGAAGAAGAAAAGTTTAATCTAATACGAATCCAACAGCAATAGCGCTACCATAAAACAAGCAACGAGAAAATAAATTTTAAATTCACCGCCAAAAGTGCAAAATCCAGTTTCCTTATAATCCTTGCAAATGTCTGGTGCAAAATCCCATCTTACTGACTGTCTTAAGAAATTAGGTGCTCTAATAGGCCCAAATCGATTTAGTCCTGATGAAGCATTCCCCCAAACTGTATCTTTTTTTTCTTTTGCTCCATAAAGAGCTGCACCACGATAAATCTAAAATATCGGCATTTCAAACACCACTATAAAATATCATTTAGGCATATGCTACTCGAAAATGAGTAAAAACTGTCAACAGGAAGAGAATTTAGGCCGTAATATGCTTCCATCAAAATGATTCTGATAGCAAAAACTGGTAATAAATCAATTCGTCCAATTTATAGCGTTGATATTTGAATTTCCAAAATTTTATGAAATATTAAAAAATCAAACTTTCGACATACTTTATCGTCTCGTTTTTCTTTTAGAATTTCTTGTACTCGTTCAAACTGTGCTTGCGCATCATTATTTAAATCAGTATCAATCTCACTGATTGCCGTTGCACCCATGTCTGATGGTCCAGCACGTTCCGATGTTCCACTTGATGCAAACGTGACACGTAGTGGGTCATCTCGAACTAATTCTTCTTCGCCCGATGATGAAGTACTCGAAGCTGATGTAGACGCCGACGCTTTGTGAATTTTTCGGCTTACCGTCTAAACAAAAAGAAAAAGATTTGCTGTCTTTCCTTTCAATGTGCATCCCACAACTGAACTAATTGTAAAAATAAAATTTTTTCATACCCTAAATGTAAATCAAATTTCTCCAAAAGCAATATTGTTCAAAAAAAAAAAAAGAAAAAAAGGAATAGAAAGGAAAGAAAAAGGAAAAAAATAACATGGGAGAAGAGAAATGGCTGAGAAAGAAAGAGAAAAAGAAAATGAAGATTAATACAGAAAAACCGATCATTTTTTTTTTTTTTTATCAAAAAACAAACCGATTGTATCATCGGATTTTTCCTTTTTTTTCGTGATTCAACATATCTGATCACTTCATTTTTATCATTCGTATCATCTGATGAATCAGATGTTTCAGACACATGCTTCCGGCTTGATGCCGGATTCCTCGCACCACTTTTTCGGCATCTAAATCCAGTTATTAATGTTTGTTCATCATTGGGTTCATGAACGGACATTACTCTGATTCTCTGAAAAAAAAAAAAAAGAGGTAATTAAGCATTTTATATCACGTATACAAAGAATGTCACTTCAAGTTCACATAAAGTGAACCTGCATAAGAAATACTGCACAACACGTAAAATGAACTTATGATGAATGGTAAAAATTTACTGTTTAAACAAACAATTCGTATAATTATAATCAAACTATAAAGCTTTTACAACAATTAACAAAATTTAAACGCGATTAAGTAACTGCACGTGTACTAAAAATAATTAAAAGTGAGCCACGTAAATAAATATGCTGAGTCCACTTACTTTACTAAGTGTGATCAGTAAGTATAATGCTGTAAAGAACATGATATCATATTAATGTATCTCCTCATAAATAATATTTAATTACAGCAGAAAGAAATGCATCGATTATAACACAATATATTACTTGTAACCTAATCATATAACAAAATAGGAACGATATATTGTAACATAATATATTAATCGAAAGAAATACCATTAAAGTAAATAAAAGATTACTCTAAAATAATCGCATAAATGTAATCAATAATAAAGTAAACAATTTTTTGGATCCAAATCTAGAAAAGAAAATATTAGAATTATCAAGTGAAATCAGACGAAAAATTAACAAACAATTAACAAACAGCGAAATCAGACGAAAAATTAACAAACAAAAAATATACGATAGGAACAGCGCTAATTCATATTTCATTAAAACTTCTCTTAATTTAAATTAAAACCAAATTCTAGCTTCCGTTAAAGTTAAAACAATTAGAAAGCCAAGTACAGAAACTTATCTACCAAATTTATTACCCAAAATAAGCAATGCATTTCTTCAAAATTCTTCGCAATTTGAATCCAAGCCAATTATCTTAACTCTTTCTTCCTTTCATTTTTTCTTTTCTCATTTATTGCTACCAGTTAATACATAATTATTTCTTCATATACCTTCTCTCTAGTGCTATAATATCTCGATATTCTTTTTAATCTCAGTGCACTCTTCACTTACCATATCCTCTTCATTTCTCTAACAATTTATTTATAGTAGTTGAATTATGTCTAAATTCTCTCAACCACTCGTAATGCATTCTCTAGTGACGAATTGCTTTTCTACTTCTCCTATTACATGTGTATTATTTTTTTCTCATACGTACTAAATCGTCATACTTTTTTTTTCTTATCAATCTGTAATCATCTCGAAAGTATAGCTTATTTCATTGCTGCAAAATAGTCACTAAAAAAAAAAAAACGGAAAACTAATTTGGCATTGATACGGTAGGGTAACTTAACAAATACAGCTCCTACTGGAACCGGAAATTTTGCAATTATTTCGAATCTTTAGCACGACATTAACATAATTCCGATTTCAGGAAGATACTAGCCGGATTTCGATCTCAGGTGTACATATAATCGCATTATGTAGCATTTGAGATTGTTCCTTTTGTAAAAGAAGAATTACCTAAACATGGAGAATATATTCCTTTCTTTTTTTTTTTTTTTTTACAAATTTCCGAAATTTCCCTTCTTTTCTCTTTAATAGCTATATTAATGAAAACTTTCTCTTCTCTCTCTCTCTCTCTCTCTCTCTCTCTCTCTCTCTCTCTCTCTCTCTCTCTCTCTCTCTCTCTCTCTCTTCAGGATATGGAAGGCACATAAAGGATGCTAAAAATTACGTCACATTTCATGAAAGGCTTTTTGCCATGTGCTAGCCAACGATTTCCTCTATCAGATTGTTCAGTGCTTGACGGTAAGAAACTTCGTGTCATCACGCTGGATGCGTTAAAGACCTTAATTTGGTAAGTGAAAAGCGCAAGTTATCTAATTTTTATGCAGTAATATTGCTGTTTAGACTGTTTGTTAATTATCAAGTTGATAATTTGTAAGAAATTTTGATGAGAATTTGATAAGCAATTCTCGTTGAAGGAATGTTTGACGGTTTATTTTTTATCACTAGATATAGTACTAATTAATATTAAAATTATCAGTGTTAAGCTAACTAGATGTGAAAATATTAATTTCGTTTAAATTTTTTGAATAGTAAATTGAGAAAGGCATGATTGTAGCTTTTAAAAATAATTAAATTTTGTTACAGTTTAGAGCAATCACCGGGAATTACATATGCTGATTTTGCGAAACGTCACAATGTTCAATGTGATAGCATCAATTTAGATGAAGTATTTCGACGAAATTTTAAAAATTTATCAAAACGAAAATTATGTTACGGATATCGAAAAGATGGTGATGTTGCATGGTGGATTGAGCTCGTGAAAAATTGCTTTACAGATGTTAGTTAAATTTTTCTTTAATTTACCATTTTTGTCTGCTTACTAGTGTGAACCGAATTATGTTGTTGAGAAGGAACAAATTTCCTCTTTCTCCTGCCTTTCAAGACTATAGTGATTTTTATTCGTTCTGTGATTTTATAATGAGTTTATTAATAGCAGAAAGAGTTAAGCGGAATTGGTTCTACTCCATTTATCTGTTGCTGAGCATTACTTAATCGTATACGATCATTTTGTTGTTTGGATTTGGTACGTGAAAATAAATAACATATTGTGGAAATGTCTTTTTTTTTTTTTTTACATTCTACATATTTTTCCTTTTCTAGATTGGCAAAAACTGTGCTGAAATAGATGAAATGGCTCACGAGCTATTCGTTCATTATGGTTCTACAAAACCATGGCAGTTAGTTGACAACCAGGTATTCAGTAATTTTTTTTTTTTTAATTATTTGGTGAATATTTAATTTTTTCTCTGGTTCAATTGATTTGAGTTAGGAATTTAGCTAGAAAGAGAAAACATGCTTGATAGTGGGTTACAAGAAAACGGTCATCCCGTGAACATTAATTTGTTGATGTAATTCACAGGTTATGATTAGCCGTACTTAGTTTAGCTGCAGATTAAATTAGAATGGAACAGTTCGATTCTAGGAAATGATATACTTTTAGAAAGTAATATACAGTTGTATCCGGCGTTATAAAGAAAATGTATATTCATTGAATAGTGAGTGAGAAAGTCATACTTTCGCGAGCTTTTAGAAAGTGAAAATTTCTTGTCAATACAAAATCATGGAAACTAGTTCAAAAATCTCGAAATTATTAGGGGTTTATGAGATGAGTGGCTGCCAAATTTTCCATTTTTTTTTTTTTTTTTTCAAGGACTTATTTATAGGTTCATAACCATTTGGAAGAGTTGCAAAGACGTGGAATTCGATTAGGTATAATATCAAATTTTGACAGACGTCTTAGGAATATTTTGGACAACTTCAAACTATCGTCGTATTTCGAAGTAATGTTTTTAAGCGGAGAAATTGGTGTTGAAAAGCCAAACAAGCAAATTTTCGAGAAAGCTGCAAAATATTTTCAAATTGATGACATGGAGGAAATGCTTCATGTGGGCGATGATGAAGAAAAGGATTTCAATGGTGCAAAAAAGGCGGGTGCCAGAGCTGTTCTATTAAATCCTAATAAAGCAGAACATGATAAAAGGAAATATGTGATCTGCTCGTTGGATGAAATAATTAAGAAATTAGAATAATAAATAATTATACGGACTAGTTTTCATGCTGTAATTCTGCTTCACCGTTGGAGCTTTTAGCAATTATATATTTAATATGAATTTCTTTTTTAGCTGCTCTCCAAAATTTTAATTGCTAATTTACAGCTAATCCAGATATGAATCTTTCCAATTGTCTGTTGGAAGTTATTGTTGCCTTCTACTTTATTTAACAATTTTAATTATATTTAATTTGCTTGTTCAGTTGAATGTCAATTATTTACTGATTATTTACTGCAGTTTGTTTGTTTTCGAGAAAGAACGCTAAATATCCTTCACAGATAACACAAAACTGTTCTTGTAGAAAAACAGGGAAGCTGAATATTCATTGCAAAACTGTGAAACATTTAGAGTACTACATTGCAAGTAACATTAAAATTATTTTGAAACATGCACAAAATGTTTGCTTTATTTCTTCTTTAAAATTATGATTTGATAATAGTGAAGCAGAATTGTGATCGCAAGGGAATGCCACTCTAGAGGTGCCTGATCATTTCCGGAAGATTTCGTAAGTTTGCAAGTATTGTTTATGTATGAACTTGATTCCCAAAAGTTCACTTGTCGATAATGATTGTATGGTGGCGAATAATCTTTGCAGTTCATCGGTGGCTGAAAAAATCAAGCTTGTAAAATTCGTACAGTTGCCTGAAAGGCGTTGAAATTTGTCTATCAACTTTATTCATGTCATTTATTGTCTGATTAATTAATTTAATAATTTTTCTTCCGTAATCGATCGCCTATTAGTACACTTTGATGTGTGATTAATTTTCAAAAAATTTCAAACTTTTTATGAGGAACTACTAGTTACATATGTTTCATGTAACTAATTTAAATTCATTTTCTGGTAATGTTTCTTGACATATCTCTTTTACCTTTTCCTCATTATCAATGTCAACTTAGCAATAACGAGAGCTGCAGTGATTTTAGAGTTCAATTTTATGAATATTGCATTTTTCTTTTCTTTTTTCTTTTTTTTTTTTTTTTTTTTGCTTATTCCAGTTAAAATTGAAAATTTCTAAAAATATCTGCTAAACTAACTAATATGGCTACTCTTGAAATTGTCCATTATTGCTTTTCTCTATTGTAATTTTTCTAAAATGGTTATATCTGAATATGTCCATTGCTTCTTTTTTTTTCGTTTGACTAACAGTAGCACTTAGTAGATAATTAATTAGTTAATAATTAATATATAGACACTAGTAACTCTCAAAAAACGATTCATCATTTTATTATAATAACTATAGAAGCAAAGAAAGCGAAAACAGTTATCCACTTTCAATTACCTTCTAGCTTCTTATCAATTACTCAAGTGATGAAAGCTACTTTAGACACGTAATTATTTCTTATTATACGCTATTTCATTATCAACTATCGATATTGTAGGTAGTGATGAGAATGAGTTAGATTATATAATAGCTAGTATATTCTAGGCAAATTTTGATTGATAAGCTTATTATGATTGGTGAATATTGTTATACCAGTATTATCATATCAGCTGTCACATTAAAGTTGTTATCATCATGCCGTTACCATTATCATTAATTGATCAACTAATTTGTCTTGTGGGCCAAGTTTAAAATTTATAGTAGTCATTAAATTTTCCTTTTTTCTTTATATAACTTTCACCAATTAATTTAATTTTATATGCCAAAAAATCTAAAGAAAAAAAAAACGCTTTTAACTGTTATTAATGTGCACTGTTCATCGCAAACATGACAAAGTTGAATGTTACATTTCAGTCGAAGATACGCATAACCAACTTTTCGTACTGTTAACCAACCAAGTGATAAGGCTTTTTGCATTTTGTGATCATATCGTGGCGTACTGATCATTGCTGCTTCAGCGGAACATCTAAAAATGAACCGTAATTGATAAATGATAAGCAAAAATTCATTTTAGGAATTAAATAAACTGTATAAGATATTTACGATTAAAGCATAAATATGTTACAATTTAGCGATTAAATAAATTGCATATGTTATTTGATATCAAACATTTTTGAAATCATTTACAGAAATGATTATGATTAGTTTAATTTATGGAGTGAAATATATTTAGAAAAATTTGTAAGAGTTATATTATTTGATATTGGTAAGTTTATGGAAAAAATCTAATTATTTTAATAAATTATCACTAAAATGAAAATAGAATTAGCCGATATAAGTCAAATAAATTATTATCTTATCACAGACAATGATTCTAAATTTTTGCTTATCGCTCCTTAATTATATTACAAATGTCAAATTAATTCTCAAAAATTAGAGATTATCTTAGCAATGTTATACAAAAAAAAAGAAAAGAGGAATCTTGCCTAATTGCTTCTTAATAAAAAAAAAAATTCATTTATTCGATTTTAATACAACAAAATCTTAATGTTAAATTTATTTCGAGAATCAAATCATCATTATTTTGAAAGAATTTGAATGAAAATAGGAATTACAATAGAATTAAATTCAAATACCCGTTCGAATTTATCAGATATACTGGATTGTATTTACTACCCACCCAACAACTTTCCACTCGAATTGCATGCTCATCTGAAGCAGTGAAATTTAACCATAAGTTTTATATTTAAAATTAAATTTTATTCACCTTTGAAAGAAAATCTGAAAAATTTTTAATGTATACCAAAAATTATTTTTTAAAAAAAAGCTGAAATTTAAATTATTTGACAAAACATTTCAAATAACTATTTAATAGTTCAAAAAAAAAAAAAAATTAATAACAAATTAAGCGAAAAAATAACAAATAATTGGCTAATTGCTCAAAAAAACGAACAGTATAAAAATTACAACAAATTTAAATTAAATGAAACAATTGCTTTTTCTCCCTTCCTCTCACTCTCTGAAAGTTTCAGTCCTAACAACGACACAAATAATTAACTAATTAATTAATTGCATATGGACGCAATTATGCAATTCGTCGATATTTCAATACCATCAAAAATAAAAAAAAACGAAAAAAAATGACAAATTAAGTGAAAAAATTAATAAACTATTAGTTAATTGCCTAAAAAAAAAAAAAAAAAAAACAAAAATATAAAAACTGTAACAAATTTAAATTAAATTAAACAATTGCTGATAAGTAACTAATTAATTAATTGCATTTGTTTACAACTTACCAATGTTACAATACCACTGAAAACAAATTCGTGTATTCCATGCAATTGTTTCATTTGCTTCAATTGGTAATTTATCACATTTTCCACGATGCAGCGTAAACGTACAATTATTAATTGGATTAATTAAATTACGCCCACCATAAATTGTAAGCTTATCAATTTGCACTCGAACTTCATTATTCACAATACCACTGTGTTCATCAATTCCCATTTTCATTGCCAATGAAAATGATAGAAAAAAAAAAAAAAAAAAGAAGCAAAAAGCAAAAGAAAATTAATATATTAAAAATTATGCAACTTTAATTGCTAAGGTTTTTTTTTTCCCTCCTCCAATTGAAATTTGGTATTGATTTTTAAGAAACAATTTAAAATTGAAAAATAAATTTTAAAAATTTTCATATATGAAAACATATCCGATTTAATATGTTAGCTAACTTTAAGACTTTGAAAAAAAAAAAAAAAAATAAAAGTGTAATTGACATATTTGGCAAACTAATACATGTAGCAATATTATTAAACTGATTCTTTAATTTATAATTAATTTATCAGTTTTAATTTTTTTTTTTCATCGGATTAAAAGCTGCAATTTTCGAGTTTTTTATTTTAAAACGTAAACGAAATCTTTTAAAATAATAAAGAATTAATTTGTTTTTATGGATTGATTGTAATGGGTTTACTAATTAAAAATTAATTTTGCAGCTACACTTCGTTTTGTTCAGAAGATGAGGATGCTAATGCCGTTCGACTAAACTGATTTCCTGTTAATCATTTACAGAAAAATATCACTATCATCAGTTTTTTTTTTTCTTTTTTCAATATTTTCTTTTAATTATTTTGATTAGTAATTAAATCATTTATTTTTAACAGATCAATAAGCTAGTATCATGATTATTAATTATTTTCTATAATTCTATCATATTTTAATCAGTATTATCACTTTCTATATCTTATCTTATTTAAATTTTACCTCTTTTAAGGGAAGAAAATTTCGGGCTAAAAATTTCAAACTTATCACATCAAAATATTGCTATTGTTTGCTTCTTACCAGGCATAAACTGCCAGATAAAGCGACAAATAACAGATTGTTCATTGGGCCAGAAGAAATAAGCGATCTCTGTGGTGTAACATTAACTAGGCCAGTATTTCATTGGGGCTGACATGACACATTTTGCCAATATGATCCTATTTTACTTGCTGTTGTTTTTTCCTTTTTTTTTTTTAGACAAAAAAGAAAAATTGTATGTCAAATATTTGGAAAAATTCAAAATGCTTCCC
>RCAB01000690.1:0-23736 GCA_003640385.1 Setaria digitata | reverse complement strand
TAATAATAATAATAATAATAATAATAATAATGGCTACTATTATTATTATTATTTTTAATTGGCGAAAATATTCTAATGTTCCGCAATAATCGAAACTATTGGGCACATGAAATGAACAGAACAAATAGCTGTCGAATAATGTTGAAATATATTCGTTCCAATTATGTTTCATTAACGAAATTGAATTTAAATTAATATTTCCGTTGTACTCGCAATATTTCAAGTATTTCAGTAAAAAGTTTCATGCACTATACTGTGACATAAATTTATCGAATAATAAATACAAACTTCTGTCTTGCAACTATTTATAAAAATATATCTGCATTATTATAGTATTCCGGGATTGTATTTTAACATCATTATATATTATATGTAGATAGTATCATTATTACTATATAGCAATATATTTGAAAAAAAATGAGACGTAAAAAGTTATTAATTTACGGAAAATAAAAAGGCACTTTAAGAAGTCTATAATTTAATTTCAGCCAAATTTTGTTTCGTATTTTCAACAATTATTAATTGCAAATTAATAAAAAATTATAGATATTACAAATTTAGAAATTTTCCATAGTCATTTAATATCAAAACTGCGACGAATTTCGAGCTCAAATTTAAATTCAATTGTTATCAAAACAAATATTCTTTACAAAGTAATGTTGTTTTATAAAAAAAAAAAAAAAAAAAAACATTAATGTAAAATAACTTCATTTTTTAACTCTCAGAGTACGATGCTTGATTAATAACAACAATGATTTTCTATCGGTTAGCACTGCTATTTTAAACAATTCCTCTTTCAAATATCAAAACAAATATTCTTTATAAAATTTGCATATCAATTTGATCGGTAAAGAAAATTTTTTTATTATGATAATCAAAACATTTCCGAAATAATCAGCATATTACCTGATAAAAATTAAATGTTAACATTTTTCAACCCTTTTTCAAGCATTGATATGCTTTATTGTTTTTTTTTTTTAATTTGATTATTTTTAACTTTGCGTATAATATTGCAAATTCAAATAAAATTTTCTGTTTTTTATTGTTTATAAATTTCGTTTCAACTTACATTTGCATGATAATTTGAATATTACATGATAATTTGCATAATGCATGATAATTTCCGTAATGTATGATAATTTATTCATTACATGATAAATGGCATAAATTCGTGATATTTTCCACAATACCGTGATAACTTATTCAATATGTCGCAAATTGTATAGCACGTAACAACTTCTACAATACGTGATGATTTATTATGTGACAAATAGCACATTTTCCGTAATACGTGATGACTAATTTATAACGTTATAAGTGCCGAACTGAGTGATAATTTCCATAATACGTGATGATTAATTTATAACGTGATAAGTGTCGAACTGAGTGATAATTTCCATAATACGTGATGATTAATTTATAACGTGATAAAAATGCCGAACTGAGTGATAATTTCCATAATACGTGATGATTAATTTATAACGTGATAAGTGTCGAACTGAGTGATAATTTCCATAATACGTGATGATTAATTTATAACGTGATAAAAATGCCGAACTGAGTGATAATTTCCATAATACGTGATGATTAATTTATAACGTGATAAGTGTCGAACTGAGTGATAATTTCCATAATACGTGATGATTAATTTATAACGTGATAAGTGCCGAACTGAGTGATAATTTCCATAATACGTGATGATTAATTTATAACGTGATATAAATGCCGAACTGAGTGATAATTTCCATAATACGTGATGATTAATTTATAACGTGATAAGTGTCGAACTGAGTGATAATTTCCATAATACGTGATGATTAATTTATAACGTGATAAGTGTCGAACTGAGTGATAATTTCCATAATACGTGATGATTAATTTATAACGTGATAAAAATGCCGAACTGAGTGATAATTTCCATAATACGTGATGATTAATTTATAACGTGATAAGTGTCGAACTGAGTGATAATTTCCATAATACGTGATGATTAATTTATAACGTGATAAGTGTCGAACTGAGTGATAATTTCCATAATACGTGATGATTAATTTATAACGTGATAAAAATGCCGAACTGAGTGATAATTTCCATAATACGTGATGATTAATTTATAACGTGATAAGTGTCGAACTGAATGATAATTTCCATAATACGTGATGATCAATTTATAACGTGATAAATGTCGAACTGAGTGATAATTTTCATAATACGTGATGATTAATTTATAACGTGATAAGTGCGGAACTGAGTGATAATTTCCGATTTCATTTACGTTGCACACTGATCACTTTTCTTTCAACAAAGCGAAAATAACAATTCACAAGTACCATTTGAAAGGTATTATGGCATAAGTGAAAAACTGGAATTGCATAATAACTTCTGAACAAATGGTCCATAGTTTACTTTTCACTCTATTCCATGTGTGTATAAGCAGCAATCATTTATGTTGTAATTTTATGGAATGAATAGAATTTAGAAACAGTGAATGAAGCAATGATTACAATGCTAGCAGGATGAATAATCATCAACTAACAAGAAGTTTTAGCTTATAGTTTTTGAAATTGAATAAACATTTGCTAACTTTTATTTATCATACGCTAAACTTGAAAAACAAACAAAACAAAAATATTGGGGTACAACATACTTTTGGTGGTGGGAGGGGGGGGGGGGAAAAAAAAAGGAAAGAAATTAAGTAAATAAAATGTAAAACTTAAATATAATCAAATTTACAACAAAAAAATTTTTCATAAAATTTTAATAACAAGAAATGAGAAAGATTTACTGATATGTACTTTTTCCTCGCAAAGATTATGCTTCCTTCATAAATGTTACATTATTTAATTGCATCATCTATTCTACTGTTAAATTATAGAACAAAATTTAATTGCACTATTTAGATTGAATTTAAATAATATGGCTCATTTTCTTACACTTCTTGTACGTAGCACAGGAAAAAAAAAAAAAAAAATGAACTGAGTTTTTCTTGCTATTTAAGAGTTTTGCGATTAGAAAGTTTCGCAAGACAAGAATTTCGAAAGTTTTAAAATCGAAATTGGAAAAGTTCCAATTTTATGAAAAATGACAACGATAATTGATCAAATTTGTAGAGTAAAACAACATACACAATGTCTTTGAATCATAGCTGCAATAAAAAATCATGAACATCCAGGATCACAACTGATTTCTGAAATACTGATAAAATTGTTGTGACGGTAATTACAGAGAAACATTACAGTGATTATATAAATAATTTGATTAAATTCTAGATTAAAATGTTGTCTAAATTTAATCCAGTGGATTTAAATTTTTCATAGTGGGCTTGCAAGTCGAGCTTTAACCTTTGCTAATCGCTAATTAGCATCATACCTGAAACTAACATCAATAATTTGGCCAGTGTTGTTTGATCTGTATTGTCCTGTCTATCTTGGGTCAGTGGTACTTTTCTGCTGTATGCTATTTTATCCAGTTTCTTATTTCCTGCATTTTTTGACATTCTATATCGTCCAATTTCTCACTCTTTATCCTCCACAACATTTTATTTCATTCACTTTCTCACTCTTTACCTTCCATAACATTCTATTTTATTCAATTTCTCACTCTTTACCTTTCATTACATTCTCTTTCATTCAATTTCTCACGCTCTACATCCATCACATGCTATTTTATTTAAATTCACGTCTAAAAAAGGTTGCACTACTTTAGGTGCATTCCTTAACAGGTCCGTTGGAATGGATTTCGAGAAAATATGGTATCGAAATCCAGAATATGTGCAATCCGTTGACAAATCCGGGAGGTATGTCTCTTGTTATATTTCTTTTTTCGTATCTCAGTTTTTATTCTAAAATTCTTTTGTAGGAAGCTTTTTCTATAGATGTCTTTTGCATTTTTTTTTTTGAGCTTTTGAAAGGGCATATTTGATGTTTTAAATAGACCTATTAGACATTTCTTGTTTAGTTTAATATGTCAGTTCAAATGTAGAGCATAATAATTGAAGTAAATCTTTATTTTTTTGTGTTCCCCGCAGAAAGGAGAGCGGAGGAAAGAGAAGAAAATGGCAGAGAATGCTTGATTTTTACGAAATTTGAAAAAAAAAAAAAAAAAAAAAAACATAATTTGGAATAAATTTTTTTCATTGAATAACTTTATTGGCTGATTAGTTCAGAAGTGTCAGCGTTTTCTTTCTTTTTTTTTTTTTTTTTCTTTTTTTCAGATTGCCAGAAAGAGGTAAAAAGAACATCCTAATAACATCTGCTTTACCTTATGTTAATAATGTGCCGCACTTGGGAAACATCGTTGGATGCGTTTTGAGTGCCGATGTTTTTGCTAGGTAATTTTGTAATATTTATAAATCTGCAAGTTTTAGAAAAAATTTTCTTCTTTATCTCTCTTTAATTACTATAAAGTAATTTCTTTTTTCATGAAAGTTTACAAACAAGTTTGAATGCATTTATACTTGGTGGTTGTGTTTGAATATGAAAACATGATGTTATATTTAGGTTTCTCTTTTTCTCTTTTCCCTTTGTTTTAAACAAGATATATAAACTTTGGAGGGTATTTGAAATTATATAGATTTATTAAAAGCTTCGAATTTTATACAGGTATTGCGTCCTGAAAGGTTGGCGTCGTTTATTCATTTGTGGTACAGATGAATATGGTACAGCTACAGAGACAAAGGCACTACAGGAGGGTTTGACACCGCGCGAAATATGTGATAAGTATCATCTACTGCATGCAAAGATCTATAAATGGTTCAATATCGATTTTGATCATTTTGGTCGAACAACAACACAACACCAGACAGAGTAAGTATGTAAAGGAATGATTAATTGAAGGTTTATGCAAATTTGGTAGCGAGTTTCAGTTTGTTTATGTACTTTTTTTAATATATACATTTTTTGAGTTTTTTCATTCTTGAACTCATTGCAGTCGTTTTTGTTGGGGAAAATTCTATTAATATCTTAGATTTTCATGGGTTTAATGGCTGGGATTTGATGCCCTTGAACAATTATCTTTAATTCCTGTCATAAGGTTAAATTTTGTAGAAATAAAAGAAGTTGTCTTTTTCTTTTTTCCTTAACAAACAAAAAATAATTTCCTTACTCTGTCCTCACTCCATTTATTTTCAGACTTACACAAGAAATTTTTTTGAAACTTCATAAGAATGGTTTCACCGCGACTGACGTCATTGATCAGCTGCACTGTGATAATTGCAATAGGTTAAATATTTTTTAAATGTAGCAGTATAATGTGGGTTTTGTTGAAAATGCAGTAGAAGCTATTTTTTCAATCTTGACGAAAATTAATTGCTAAACTGATTTATATTAGGTAGGAGTAATATAGTCTTGATTTACCAATTTTTACTGAAAACAACATTAGTCTGGATCTGGTTTTAATGCATCTCTCTGCTTTTTTCTTCATGAGTTAAACTCAGAATACAGAAGCAGTTTTTCCTTTTCATCACACTTATCTTAAACAAAGTCAATGTTTTCATTATTGTAAGCGTTTCACATTGCACAGAATTTTTGAGATGTTGGTCTGAATCAATTTTAGTACACTTGAAAAAATAAGTTTCAGATTTTTGGCAGATCGCTTTGTATATGGTGAATGTCCATTCTGTCATTTTGACGATGCACGAGGGGACCAGTGTGATGCCTGTGGAAAATTAATTAATGCAATAGAATTAATAAATCCTCGATGTCACTTGTGCAAGGCATCGCCCGTTGTAAAACCATCACGACATATTTTTCTTCATTTGGATAAACTCTCGGTAAATTTTGAATTAATCTTGCTAGTTCTTATTGTAATTAAACCATTTATTTTTATATTATCGAATAAATTCCCCAAATATTCGAAAACAAAAATATATTTAAACTTTTAAAAATTGGAGTAACTTCGGTTAGATTTAGCATTCTAGCAATTTTATTTAATTAGAGGAAGGTTAAATCTCTGTACTTTCAGGTTGATGTACAAAAACATTTGAATGAGCAACTTAGTTCAGGGAAAAATCAATGGTCAGCAAATGCTGTGTCAATAGCAAAGAGTTGGCTGAAAGGTGGTTTGGAAAGACGTTGCATAACACGAGATTTGAAGTGGGGCGTACCAGTACCACTCGACGGATTTTCGGATAAGGTAAACTGTTATTCTTCGTTTATTCTGCTAAGGGCAACTAGAACTGTAGGAATGTTCTAAAAGAGTTTGAACATGAATGCTTAAATTCTCGAAGCTCTACTTCCACCAGTCTGAAGTGAAAGTAGAGCTTCGAGCATTTTAGTATGCACTCATAACGTCTGTGAAGAAGGATGGTTTTGCACTGAAAGCAATTTGTCTGCTTGGTTGCTGTTACACCTTGATTCTTCCTAATTTATGACATTATGTTCTACTTATGAATCGTTTAACTAACCATGCGTTTTATGTTTAATAAAAACGGAGTTTCAGGTATTTTACGTTTGGTTTGATGCACCAATTGGTTACTTGTCAATTACGAAGGAGTACTTAGGTGAAGACTGGTCGAAGTGGTGGAAGAACCCAGATATTGTAGAACTGTACAATTTTGTTGGAAAAGTAGGCCTTTAATATGCATGCAGTTTTAGTCTGGTGACGAAAAAGAATTCATAAATAGCATCTTATTTCAGTTTCAGTTTCCACTGAAATGGTTATTTATCTCGAATAATTTTATCATTATTTGCGTCATCGTGGTGTGATAATGCGGATTTCCTAGCATAAATTTATTTCCTTTTCTTTTTCATGATAACGTTGCTTTCCACGCTGTTATGTTTCCTGCCACTCAAATTGGTACTGGTGACAACTATACCATCGTAAATAGGCTCTGTGCAACTGAATATTTGAATTATGAGTCTACAAAGTTCAGCAAGTATGTTTTTCGCATTCATTTGTGTATCGCCTTATCGATAATAAGATACCCACATTTGTAATGGAAAGTGTGTTCTGATATTTTCGTACAAAAATAAATAAAAGAAAAAAGACAAATTAGATAATAATTCATGCGAGTTTTGGTTTATAATTGGAAACACTATCATTTTGTTACTTATTATCTATGATATGCTAAATACCGAAGTTTTGGAGCTTATTAGTCTTTCTGTAACCTTTCATAAAGTTTTCTCTTACATACACCAGGCATTTAGATCACGCGGCACAGGAGTTTTTGGTGATATGGCTGAGGAAACTGGCATCGATGCTGATATTTGGCGATTTTACTTGTTGTATGTTCGTCCTGAGACCCAGGATACTTCGTTTTCCTGGGATGATTTTGCTTTAAAGGTTCTGTAACAATTTTTGGAGATTGCCAAGCTTGATATTGTATTCAAAATATTGTCGACATTAGGGAAGATAGTATCCTAGATATTAAATCTTTAGTATGCATGATTAATAAGGCATACAGGTATAAATTTGATTTGATTTTATAAACTTTTTATATTGGTAAGCTTCAGGTCAATACTGAGCTTCTGAATAATTTGGGCAATTTTGTTAATCGTGCATTAGTTTTCTTAACAAAATTCTTCGACGGCGTGGTACCAGATATGCATCTGGAAGAGCAAGAAAAAACACTGCTAGCAGAAATTACTGCTGACCTAAAAGATTTTGATTCATGTCTCAGTTCTGTGAAACTTCGTGATGGTATCGTGAAAATCCTTTCTGTATCAAGACGCGGCAATTTATACATACAGTCAGCACAACCGTGGGTTTTGCTGAAAGGAAATGAAAGTAACAGGTAATCTTTATTAACAATAAATCTGATTTAATTTCCTGGTCGAAAGATTAAGTCGAATGAGTTGAAGAGAAGAGTGAAAAATTTTATTTTTCTTTATGTCGTCTTGCTGGTAATTTTGGAGAGCAAAATGACTTTTTTTCTGATGTGCAATAAATAGGTATTTGAAGTTGCACCAGTTCTTTAAATGTCTCAATTAAAATCACCTGATCTTGAAGCCTGTAGAAATGAATAAATTTATAGATAGAAAAAAGTGAATGAATGTGACTTATTTCCTTATATTATTTTCAGGAGACGGGCAGGTACCGTAATCGGGATTGGAGCAAATTTAGCTTATCTAATATCAATTATGCTTCATCCTTATATGCCGTCCACTAGTGCAAAGATACGAGAACATTGTGGTCTTCCTACATTAGCTATGCTACCAAACACTCCAGTTGCCTTTTTAAAACCTGGTCATAGAATTGGTGAGGTTAGTTTTTTTAGTTTGATTAGGATTTTTATATTTGTTGGTAGTCACTTTTCTCTCTTAATTCATTTAAACAAACTTTTACATATTTAATTTTTGATGAGGCTTTCCCTTTATTTTTGAAAATATTAAAACTATTAAAATCTGTGTGAAGATATATTATATGTATTTTGAAAAAGCTCTACTTCTCTATTGTTCACGGAGATTCCAGAGGAATAAATTTATGCTTAAATTAATATAAAATTTGTAAATCTGCGGAAAGAAGTACGTGTTCAGTACGTGTTACACTGAGTTGCAATACTCACTACTTTGTTCGATTTTTAGTGTATAAAAGTATTATTGAAACTATATTAGGTATACAATCTCGATATGTGGCTTCATATCTGGTAGAACAAGTTTCTTATCAAAAATTCCCCGAAATTTCAAAGCTTTTGAGTTTTCTTAGTTTCCGAAACATAGTGTGCTGTAATTTGAAAAAAATATTTAAATATATTTTAAAAACTGTACCGAAAAATTAGTTTATTACTCTCTTTAATCGAACATTGTGAATCGTTTTCGTTTACAGCCGAAACCGCTTTTTGTGAAAATGGAGAGGAGTGAGATTGATCTTTTTAAAAAGAGATTCGGTAGTGGAGCGAGAACTAATGAATCGATGGAGAAAACAGAGAAGAAAAGGAAAACAATAAGCAAAGAGGGAAGTAATAATGAACAGCTGATTAAGGGTTAGTTCATTAGAAGGTTGCGTTGTTAGAGCAGCAGTGTAATAAATTTTTACTGCTACCGCTGGTATTGGTATTTTTGTAATAAATTATTCTTAATCATTCTATTTCATTTAAATTTAAACATGTAATTTTGGAGAAGCATAAATCTTAAATCGTAAAACAGTGGATAGGTAATTTTTCTGAGTTCCTACAGTTCGTTCTGTAATTTGCTCATCTTCTCTTTAACACCCACTGTATTTCTTAGTGTTCTTCTCATTTCTCTTTACTGTCGCTTGCATTTTTAGAACTATTCGGATAAAACAAAAATTGGAACTGATGAAGATGTAATATGCTTATAGAGAATAATTTTCTCAGACCTTAGAAAAGTTTGCAAAATTCTCTAAATTTTAATAAGCAGTAGCCCAGGATAGAGGAATAACAGCAAAATTTCAAATCTTTTCTTACAGATATGGCGGTATCTTCTGTTTATTCGAATTTATTAGCCAACCAAAAAAAAATTGACGATTTGTTGAAAGTTGCATGTGCAAAGCTTGAACAAAGAAGTAACGTGCTTTCACTTTTTATCTTTTCCAGCATTTACCATGACTTCAGAAAAAAAAAAAAATTGTGCAAATTATGTCTGAAATTTCAGGAAGTCAGTTTGAAAAAATGAAACTTCAAGAAGAGCAAGAACAAACAATATTGCTAAAAGCCGAAGTAGAACGACTTAAAAAAAAACTAATCGAATTGGAAACAGCTGGTGGAAGTTAGTTAAATTTATGAAGTTTTTCTGTAAACATTGGATTTTGGTAAAATTATTGACTGTTCATTTTTGACGAGTTATTGGATAAGGAAAGGCGAATGTAGAAATTTTCCAAATTTAAATGTGACTTCGATGGGGCACCTGGAATATTGTTCTTTTTTTAGTAACAAAATTGAAAGTCATATCTTGCTTTCTATTTCTAATTTTTTCTCCTCCCTTTTTTCCTTGTTTGTAAAATCTTTTTTCCTTCACTAGAAGCTCAAAAACTTATAAAGTTGTAAACATTTAAGACGAACTTGTATTTATTCAAAACCATTATCACTATGTTAGAGAAGCAGTTGTTCACTATGATGAGGTCTTAATAACTTTGATCATGTTAAAGCTGTGAGAGAGAAGTAGATACAAAAGGAACCAGTGTCCTTCCACATGTTATTCTGTACCCCACCACATTTAATTTTTGTCACATATTTGGCCTTCAGTTTAATTTATAAAATTAAAGGATTTGTCCAATAACCAGCTTTCAGAGAAAGGGTTTCCTCACAAAACATTCTTTTCATATTAAATTCTTTCCTTCTGCAAAAATTCATTAGCGTGAAATTCCTATTTCATCAAAACTGTCAGATTGATTCTTCCTTGTCATTACACTACGACATATTGTTTCAGTAAAACAGGTGAGCAATATCCCGAAATTCGAGGACGGAAAGCTGATTACGGAGAGTGGTAATACTGCAACTCCTGTAGTTCAGACGGAAAAGGCTACTAAGCATGATGTGGTAGAAATGAAAACTGTAGAAAGGGAAGTTAAAGGAAATAAAACTGAAGGCAGAAAAAGCAAGAAGAATGAGTGCAAAAATGACAGAGGTTCATTATTTTCCGAATACTATTTGAAGAAGGATTACTTTAAAAAAAAAAAAAATTTAGGCTAGATATGAAATGAGATAAGAATGCATTTTGGTGCCATAGTCGTTACAGATATCTAAGTTCTTGTTAGCTCTTTTCACCTGCTATAAAATGATACTAGTTCTATCGGAAACTTGTGCCTTCAAATCGTGGAAAATTTCTGACTTCTTTAGATATCTTCCTACAATGCTTTTTACTATTTATTTGATACTGGTGATCTTTTTAGACATTCTTCAGAAGAATATTTTGGAAATTATAGGCCCTGAGAGTATTCTCATATAATTGAATAACTTCACCTTGTTTATATTTTCATTAAAATAAAGATGCGAAGGGTGATGATGTGATTGATATTGGTCGTTTGGATTTACGAGTTGGTCGGATTTTAAAAGTAGAGAAGCATCCGGATGCAGATAGTTTGTACGTTGAACAAATGGATGTTGGTGAAGATAAACCTCGTACTGTTATTTCTGGTCTTGTGCGACACGTCCCTATTGAGGAGGTATAATTCATTTGTTCTGATTTATTCACAAAATACCTTGAAATATGAATGTATATGAATATAAGAAACAGATTAACATGGTCTGATCTTTGTAAAATCACTGAATAGAATGATGAAATGAAATGATCACGTAATTCATCTCACAAAATAACGACGGGCACTTACATTCTAAAATGGAGAAGATGTGTTACCCCAAGTAAGGAAACAATTCTTACGAGAACTGTAGCATTCGTCTTTATTTTTTTATTTTATTTTCGTTGGCTTACTGTTGCAGATGCAAAATCGGCTTGTGATATGTGTTTGCAATTTGAAACCCGTAAAAATGCGTGGTATTGAATCTCAAGGAATGGTTCTGTGCGCTTCTACTCCTGAAAAGGTTGAAATGATTCAGTTTGATGATAGTTGTACTCCTGGGCAACTGGTGACTTGTGAGGGATACGAAAGGAGGCCTGATCCGGTCCTAAATCCAAAGAAGAAGATCTGGGAAGGTGTTGCACCTGATCTGAAAGTAAGCTGTGAAGGTCAAGTTGTTTACAAAGGGCAGCCGTTATTGGTCGACGGACGATTACCACTAATAGCACCAAGTTTGCGAAATGTACCGGTGAAATAATTGTTTTCCATTTGTTGACCATGGTTTCACGGATTTTCAAGTCTGTTTTTAAGAAATTTGAATCACTGAGATGAAGTTCTTAAAGATTTTAATGCTTTCATAAAATTTTGATAAGAAAAGTTGGTGCGATAAGTGCTACACTATATGGCGATTTAGGGATGTTATTATTTAGCTGTTATTATAATTAATTTGTTCCATTTTGTTTCGGAATAAATTGGTTTCGACAATTGTTGCCGTATTTGTTACGTAGAACTTGTTGATTCGAGTCGCTGTATACTTGTTATGATGCAAGTTGATATTGTAGACCGTATTCTTAAACTATTCTCGTAATGATGCTTAGAGATATTGACATGGGGAGGGTAGTTTTTTTCCCAAGAAAAGATAATAAGTCGCTATATTTCATTTAGGAATGTAAGAATTTATATATTTCAGTTGTTTATTCTGAACTAATCAGAAGAATCTGATGTTTTTGTATGCTTTGTGTTAGTTAATTATGTATATAAGCTTTTTTTTTGAGTTGGATTAGCAAAAAATAATTCGGTTCAGCTGAAAAATATGCCATTTCTTGCTTGTACAACATACACTAACTTTTCTGAGGTTTGCTTTTCTGAGTTTTAAGCTCAACTGTATTTTTATAGATAACTGCTCCCTAGAAGAGGATTTTCGGTGAAGTTACTGAGTTCATTATACTGAAATTCTCCACTTTATATAACAAACAGTAGTTCGTCACTAGCTCTATACTTTCTATAGGAATCTTAATATCCGTGTAAAATTCCGATGACCTCGTGTTATTTTGTTCGTTTTAGTGTCGTGTTTCAGGTAAACAAGTTACATTTTTAATATGGAACCAAAAAAACTGAGAAATAGGAAAAGGAAGAAGGAAAATATGGATGACGACAGATTTAAAACGGTATTAACTGATCCCCGTTTTGATGCACTGCCACGGAAGGAGAGGAAAGTGGTAATTGATGGAAGGTATTTTTTACTGTTCATCTTTATAATAAAAAGACTTCTCATTAATTCAAGAGTCTTTAGATTTCTTTTGGAGGATAAATTCTATTTTTATATGTTCATATTGGTTTAAAATAGCATTACAAATCTAGCGATGCGGTAAAAACTGTATGATTCTTCCACGTGGAATGCGATGATTTCCCAATTGTCTCTCTTAAGAAAAGTCTCACAGTGTAAGCCGTTAAACCATTTTCCACTGGCGTTGACTTAATGATAAGAAATACTTGTTTCCTTTTTCCATAGGTAAGTTTTTATTTTTGTGTCATTTTGCAAATTTTCACATTTTTCCCAAATTCAAGTTTTTCAGATTCAAAAATATGCTGAGAAGTGAAAAATTTGCTTCAAAAAGTAATGTGGATATGCGCGGAAGACATATCAGTTTGAAACCTAAAAATGATTTGAGTGCTTTGTACGAACTGCAAAGTGATAGCGACAAATCGGATGTTGAAGAAGAAAAGGAAATTAAAATTGATTTAGCTCGTGGAAATGGTAATATAACATCAAGTGATGAAGATTCTTCTGAATGGGAGCTTGATGAAGTAAGTGAAAAGCAATTTTATTAAGAAATTTAACGAATAGTGAGTTATTCCATCGTCTCACACGATTTTTCTTCCATTGTTTATATAATTTTATGTATAGTTTCATCCATTTGTATTCAGAGGCCTCTTTCCGTGCTATTATTCATAATGTTTAGTAGACATGAACGGAAAGAAGGAGAAGGGCTAAAAGCTGGTTTTCTTTCACTATAGCTAACCCGTCGAAGTTATTTATTACATGAGTTATTGAAGTGGAAGATAACTGTTATACTTGTGCGAAAGGATTATGTAATTCTCAAAATAATTTTATAAGAATTTATTTCAGCCGCAAGAAGAGATACACTGTTGGGGTGAAACTGATAGGGATGCAAGTCGAGTTGAATGGG
Source organism: Setaria digitata (assembly GCA_003640385.1). Lineage (NCBI taxonomy): Eukaryota > Metazoa > Nematoda > Chromadorea > Rhabditida > Setariidae > Setaria > Setaria digitata. Next base: position 10,132 of record RCAB01000690.1, on the reverse strand, counting down.
CATCCCGTCGTTTAGCCTTGTGTAATATGGAGTGGGATCGAATTTCTGCTACCGATATATATGTATTGATAGCCTCATTTAAACCACCGGCACCAGCTGGTAGGTCTTACATTAGGATCTTGGAAAAAGGAAACAAGTCTATATTTGGATAATTCTTTTTCTTTTGACTACGAGAAACCTGTGCAAGAGGGATAAAGAAAAAGAATAAAATTGTCTTTTTTATAGCTATCCGATCAGTGACAATATATAGATCAGATTTTGGTGAGAAACGTTTAGAAGAGGAAGAACGTATAGGACCCAGATTGACTAAATTGAAGAAACCGATGGAGGAGGATTTGGAAGAGACGGATGAGTAAGTGATTCATATTTCTTATTTTTGAAAAGGGAGTGAGAAAAAGACGAAAGGATTGGAAAGTTTGAGTGGTGCTTAACTCTTATGATTATGTTTTTTTTTTTTTTTTTGTTTATTAGCTCGAAAAGAAGGAATATTAAATTCATGTTTAGACGCGCAATTTAAATTTGAAGCATTTCTATTTTTCTGAAGCAAACTTTTTAAAAAGAAAGAAGTGGTGTTTTCGTTGTTTAAATCCCATCCTGCTTAGTAGTATTTTCTCCATTTCCTTGAATTCTGATGGAATGCTTGTGTCACTTAGCTAAACGTAGCTACTTCTGATGTTTCCTTATCATGATCTAGTGTGGTATAAAGACCATGTCATCCATTGCAACTAACCTATAAAATACATTTTCTAGAGAAACTCGTGAAGCAATGAGAGCTTATCAGTTAGAAAGGATGAGATACTACTATGCTGTTATTGAATGCGATGGAGTAGAAACAGCCTCTGCTCTTTATGAAGCCTGTGATGGTGTTGAATTCGAAAGTAGCTCTGTTCGTTTAGATCTTCGCTTTGTGCCTGATGACATGACCTTCGAGGTTTGTTTTGAATCTGTTGATTGGAAGTAACTAATGTTGAAACTTCTTAAAAAGAAGTAGCTTTATATCAACTTCACGCAAACTTATTAGGTTATCAACATTGCATTTACTTCAATTTGATAATTTATTATGTGGAGTACATTTCTTCTTGAAATTGTCTTTATTAGCTGCACGAAAAAATTTGTATAAAAATAGCAGCAAAATCAGTGAAAGTGATCCCTAAAATCCAAATTTCGAAAAACCTCTAAAAATCTCTCATCTTTATTGAACATGTTTGATTTCTTTTAAGAGTGAAAGTTTTTATGGCTCCATCGCAATTATTTTAGGGTAATGTGGTTAAGGAACGGGTAACCGAAGATGATATAAATTTGAATACATTTAAACCTAAGAATTTTGAAAGTGCAGCTTTGTCGAAATCATCTGCCAAGTTAACTTGGGATGAAACGGATCCGGAACGTATCAAGGCTGAACGAGATGCATTTCTTCCAGATGCAAATCTTGATCAACTTCAGTGGGTCTCATTGATACTCTACAGCTAAGATATTTATATTTAGCTGATAAAACTTCTCTTACAATAATCTCCTTTGCAGGATCAAAGTTAGTAAAGCATTTTTCCTTTCAGTTTACATTTTTTGTATTAATGATTGTAGGATTCTTAAAATTTTTAGGCATTTATTGGCGCCATGCTCATCTGATGAAGAGAATGATGAAGGAGAGAAAAGCTTGACATTACTGAAAGAAGCTGAAGTAGAAGCTTCTAAAAAAGCAAACTCTGTGTTGGAAGTAACATGGGATGTTGGGATGACAGATGATGCTGCTTCGAATAATAAAAAGAAAAAATGTAATGAGCCAACACCTTGGGAAAAATATCTTGAAAAAAGGAAAGCGAAACGTAAGGTGGGTTTACCCACATTATCCTTTTATTTATAGTCATGCAGAATGTATACCACTTAGATGCAGCGAAAGTAATACTGCTGTGAACTGNTACCCACATTATCCTTTTATTTATAGTCATGCAGAATGTATACCACTTAGATGCGAAAGTAATACTGCTGTGAACTGGTTGATTTTAAAACGAACTGAGGGTGAATTAACGTAAAGCGGCCACTTTGGTGCTCGAATGCGGTTTTAAAAATCCAATCTTAATGAATAAAATTAATGATATAAAAAGTGGCTATAAAGATCACACGTCATCTTTATGCTTAAGGAACGAAAAGCTGTGATTGCGGAATTGAAGAAGAAGCAGAAGGCGGAAATGGCTGAAACTGTGGGGGAAAATGCTGCTAAAGTATCAGTGAAAACTAAATTGAAAAAAGATGTCAAAAGCGATAAATCGGACTATATTGATGATGAAAGGTAATTTTCTGATATATTCCACTTCACTCTAATTGTATTTCTGTGATGCATTAAAGTTAAGGTAAATCAAGGAAATTTATCAATGTCTTTTGATCGTAGTGATAAGCTTGAAAGTTTATCAAAATTTCCAATTGTCAGATTTTATTAACAATTCTGCAGACATGAGCCGCATTTTAACTTAAATTTTTGTACCGAAGGGAAGATTTAAAACCAGTGCGGAAATGGAAAGCAGCGAGATTCTGAAAATTTCTCTTTAATAAAAAATTTGCAAGTTGATGATTTTTTTTTTAAGATTCAAAGCACTGTATAGCAATAGTGCTTTTGCTATTGATCAATCTCATCCTTTGTACAAATCGTCAAAGCTCGCTCTGCGACAGGTTAGTTTCTATATTTTCATATTTATTTCTAAATTTTTTGGCCCTACCAGTTTTAAATAATTTTCCACAGAATTTTTTTACTTTCCAGCAGTCGGGTTAACATATTAGGTAGAAGTGATATTGCTGCAAAGGTACGAAGTCCTTATAATCAGATTAGGCAGGTTTACTATGGGAATCTTTTAAAAAAGTTGAAAATTATCTAGATCAGTAAGAAAGCTTTTTTTGTTCCTTTCTACCATGCCTGTAGCTAATGATTTTTCATCTGCTATTTACTTTATGAATGAAGCCAGTTTGGCAGGCAGTCGTTTTGCCATTTGGTTGAAACCGTATTTTGACTTTAATTTTCGTCACATTATGTTAGTGTTATATTATCCTCTGAATTAGCTGTTTCAAGTTTGAGAAATTGAACGTTCAATTTACTCCATTAAAGAATTGTGTTGGTTTATATTTCCTTATTCTTTATTCTTTTATTTTATTTTATTTATTTTTTTTTTTTCATTTCAGGCTGGAGAGAAGCAGAAACGTAGAGTCGTTAACGCAGATGAAGATAGCATTGAAATGTTGGCCAATAAATTGAAAAGAAAAACAGAGAATGTGAAGAAAAAAAATTAAAAATATTGATGCTTTTTTTCAGTCCGGTTTTTCCCACACCAATTGAATTTGCAGCTATTCGTACTTATCTTTATGTCCTTTTGTCTTCTTTTAGTTTTAGTTTTTGGGCTGTGTTTTCTGATCTTTGGTTAGTGAGCTTGAATAACGAAGTGAAATTCATTTGTAAAATTCCACAGATTCACCTTGCATTTTTAAATATTCTGTTGAGTTTTCTTTTTTTTTCTTTTTTTTGCAGAACTGCCCTATTCTTCTGTTCTTTTGCAACCATCCTTCGATATGTCTCGAGAAAAAAAGAGCGTTGGAATATCAGCCGTGATAAGCTTTGTGCAAATTAATATGATGGATTTTCAACTTTTTGAAGTTAGGAAGTTTTTATTCATGTTTTGTTTGCAAATTCCCTAAATTCTGCTTAGCTGCTTTTTTTTTTTTTATTGAAAATGCAAAATTTCTATTTCATTACCGACTGGAAGGAAAGGTAAGGTTAAAGTCATGCTTACTGCATTTCTCATCGAAATTATAGGTCAGCAAGACTTTTGGTAGCAGTAAAAAGTAGGATTTGCGAATATAGTAATTGTAAATTAGCGTTCATTATTTTCATCGTTAAATGGTGATTATTATGGTGGAAAAATTACTTTAACTGAATGATTTAAGTTTTAAATTTGAATTTTTATTCGCACCTTAATTTGATGGATAAGGGACTAGACAAGAGAAAGAAGAATTTATCTGAAACTCATCTCATCATTTTTAGAACCACTATATGATGGTGTGAAAATTTCAACTTTTACCATGTATCATTACTGTCTCCATTAACAAAAATCTTTAGGTTATATAATTTAATTATAATTTCATTGTTAATTAAGCAGTTAATTTTGAAGGAGAAATAAATAAACAAAAGCTACATAATGTCACAATATAATAGTGGGATAGTTGTGGTTTATTTCACTGGATACGAGAAACGATCGCATGATGCATGAACTTTTAATTCGTATATTCTGCATACCCATAAACTACTTTGGGATAATCCTGGCTACTTGAGATTCTAGTTTATTTTGACTGAATTCATTTTTGGATTAATGTCTCTTGTGAAATTTCTAATTGATAGGGAAAAAAAAAAGTGTAATGTCAAGAAATGTTGCTGTACTTGAAACTAAAAATCGTTTTTTATTCCACTTTTTTTCTTTTTTTTTTTTTCTACACATTTCGATGTTTGATGTGTAAAAATGCATTGTCGATAACTTTTTAGAAGCTCTTCTATTTTCATTTTTTTTTTTTCTGTTTCATAGAAAATACTCGTTCGCGGTCATCTTTCCAGTCATTTACCCTTCGGATGTATTACAGAGTATCTCACGAATATATATTTGCGGAATAAGCGTGAAGCCTATCATTATAGTTTTGATAACTGGATAATTGATAATAGTAAATCAAGCCTCTACACTTTGTGTAGATTTTAGAAGTATAGATATTTCCTGACAAATGGAACTAAACTGTGGACTGCTGATATATTGTTTGCTTCCTTCTTCGATAGTTTTTTGGAAAATAATTGCATTTTTGGGTATTCGAATTATGATTCCTAAAGGAATAATATTCAAATTTCGGTTGATTTTGAAGAACAGTTAAAATTGGTTATTCTTCATTGTCGTCCCATTTATCATCTCAATTTTGCTCCTTTTGTTGCTTAACATTAAAAGAAATTATTACAAGAGTTTATTGTCAGGAAAATAGACAGAAATGATAAATGAATGAGAAATTTACGTCAAATCAGCGGGATTCAAGTTGCCATTTGCAGATAAATTAAATTGTAGCACGAAATAAATTTCAGACGACTGTTTTCCATCCTTAAATAATTACTCTGACAAAACTACTAGTCTGTATAATGTGTATGGAGTATCAAATTTTACATTGGAATTCATTAGATAACTTGTAATTGAAGATTTTCTTTATAAGCGAGAAAAGGAAGTTTCTTTTTTCAACAGTTTTTTTAATAAGATTATTTTCTACAAGTTTTTAGGGTGAGAGTAGGGCGGAAGTGATGGAATTAATGCTAAGAATATAATAGCTTAGCCACAAATAAAGTTAATAAGTTAATTTCGATTTAGTTTCTTTTAATTTCAATATCAATCAGATCTTCTCATTTTCAACTAATTTAAATCAATGCATGTAAATATTATGATATTGCATAAAATTAGTGATGCTTTAAAGGAAAGAAATCGCATAACCTGGAACTACCCGGAAGTAGTTTTTAATTTCACAACATTTAGTCCGTCGATAAAGCACGTAACAAAATACTGAGGTTACGTTTATTGTATTTTGTAACGAGACAAGTATCACGTGCACGTTATATCAAGTGATTGGTCAAATAACCGGTACGTTTATGTTATATTCACTAACTGATATAGTGTTATATTTACGCACGTGAGTGTATAAAACGTTATATATTTATGTGAGCATATACGTGGTACACATTTGAATAGGCATTAACAGCACATTATAACAGCATTTAGTTCACGGATTATTAAGTGATGAGATAAACAACACGTCATATATACGTGATCCACGGAAAAATTGAAAGTCTCAAGTGTTGAAAAAGTTGAATAGAGAAATAGTTAGATTCTCAATCTTAGCTACTATATTAAAGTTCTTATATGTTATGAGCATTTATCGCTATTATTACTGTTATTTACTCTTATTAATAATATCATCATCAATATTGTTAATGTCATTACTATTAATTATTGCTATTTTTGTATTTTATCACTTCTGTATTTCTCAATTTCCTTCCTTCATTATTTCTCATTAGGGAAGCGACAAAATGAAATAACACCTGGATACAATTAATGAAGAATAAGTTAATTTTAACACATCCATTCACTGTATTGTAATTATATTTACATTTATATTTGCATTCACATTTTGCACTTATGCTTCTATTTATATTTATAATTTATATTCATATGTTCGTAAATTGATAACTTATTATTTGCATATTTTTGTATACTTTTTTTTTATTTTTTTTTTACTAATCATCACTATATTTATGTTCATAATTACATTGATAAACTAATAATATTTTTTTGTTTGCTTTTATAAGCTGATAATAACTTGATATTTATATTTACAAAACTGATAATATCTTTCTTTCTCTTCCAATGATATGTTTATTATATTCAGTTTTAAATTAATATTCATACTATAATATCATATTATTGATAGCAGCATAAATTTTCAGTACTCAATTATTATTAACTGTTTCCGATATTTTAATTTACTCATTTGATATTGTTTATAAATAAAAACTATATATGCATATATTTATAGTTTTATATATATATGTATGTATATAAATTGCTTCTCATTATCAAGAGAATAATTAATCGCCCAGCTAAAATACTGTTAGCATCATCTCTTCCTCTTCCTCCTCCACATAGCTATAGATGAGGACTATTAAAAAACTTTCTCATATTTTTCCTCTTTTCTTCTCTTTAGTCGTATTTCTTTTTTTTTTTGATTTTTTTTCCATTTAATATATATTCGTTCTTTTTCTTTTTTTTTTTTGTGAAAATTTTCAGTTGTATAATTTATGTCAAGTAATTTATTTTCATTTCTACAGGCTAATTCATATGATTTATTGTTAATTTTAATTTCATATCCTATCTCGAATTTCTCAAATCTGCTTCAATCAAGTATAATATCATTATTAAATGAATGTTTTCTTGATTTTTTTTTTTTTTTTCTTTTTCATAGCATTCACTGTTCAGTTATAAAATTAAAAAGATAACAAGTATTCTATGATCATACTGGATGTCAACTCAGTAGCAGATATTAACGGATCATACCGGGTATATGCAAAGTGTTTTCCGGTCAGAGTCTTTTCCATAGCATTTATAACCCAAAATGACGAATCTAACTGAGCACGATATTGATTCAATTTCAATTTGTCAGTTTATCCTGATATTCCGGAAAGGATTTTCAACCGTACTTTAACATTACGTTAATTTTAGCCACACTAACATGCAATGTAATAATGCAAAATATCATCAATATGTAAATATTTTTAATAGGAAAAGGAAACCGGAAATTAATTAATATTTTTTTTTTCAACAAACATTCTGTTCATATATATATATATATATATATATATATCAATAATAATCATTTCTAATATCGTGAAAAAAAAAAAAAAAATTCGTCATTAATATTATCATTAATGTTTCCAGCCAGTACCATAAATGTTATTTAATTAAGAATTTCTGCTACCTACCAATGNATGTTTCCAGCCAGTACCATAAATGTTATTTAATTAAGAATTTCTGCTACCTACTAATGAATTAATTTTTGTCAAATCATAATGATTTTTTAATTCAAGAAAAAAAAAAAAAAGAAAAACGAATTTATCCATCAATTTGTGATCAATTTTTCAATCAAAATATTTTATTATCTAGGCATTCAACAACAAATTTTTTTTTTTTCATTCTTGCTATTGTTATTGTTGTTGTTGTTGTTGTTGTTGTTGTTGCTATTGCTATTGGAATAAAATGATAAATAAATGCAAATTATATGCAGTAATATGTCTCATTTCTAAACATGAACAAATCACTGAAATGTTGACAACAATTTTTGAAAGTTCTTATTGTTGCATGCATCATTGCTTTCACTCTTTAATTATTATTATAATAATTTCCGTAAATATTACATCCATTTTATACTTTTTCTTTTTGCATATGGAAAAAAAAAGCCATTTTTAGTTTGTCACTTTATTAAGTGAGCAAATTAGCGAACAGTTCTTCAATACTGTCGAGTTTTTTTTTTTTCTTTTTTCCTCAGAAATGAATTTTGTGTTGAATAGTTTGTTTGTTTGTTTTTTTTCAACTATTTTTAAAATTAAATTCAAATAGAAATATGGAAAATTTAGACAAAATTAGTTAATCATTAGATTAGTAATTGAAAGATTAAATTTTTTTTTTTTTTTTTAATATTTAAACATTTTGAATTTCAACAATCTTGTATAATATAAAATCAGTGTATTCTTTCAAATATATTTTATCGATCACAGATGATAGCATTTATCATTGTATTTTTTATTTTTTTATATTAATAGGGAATGAAAAGATGTGACGAAAGAGAAAAGACATGGAAAGAAATCAAATGTTAACGACTAAATAAAAGATAGCGAATGATAAGATAAGGGATGATAAAAAAAAACGATGGCACCTCATGCGATGTTGATTAGAGATAAGTAATGAAAAAAAAAGACAGTGATTCATAGGATTTTAACAATTTATCAGAAAGTTTTCTGTCTTTTAACGAATGATTCATAGGATAAAATTAAAAAAAAAAAAAACAAAAAAAAAATTCATTATTACTTTTCAATTATTTAATGACAAACATTGAGAGGAGCTCACTTTTAATTAACTAATAATGAATAATTCATTTTTTATTTCCTCAATATAAGTAATATTATTTAATCATTTTTTTTTCGTAGCTTTTGTTTATTTTAATTAGCTAATAATATTTCAGGATGCATTTTCTCACTATGATTTAGCAGAATTGATTTTAGATAAAATTAAAAGATTTAAATTTTGCTTCACTTTCATCTTTTTTTCACTTCTAATAATTACTTTCTCATCATACATTCCTCTTCCATCACTTTTCATTTTCCTTCCTCTCATTTTGAATAATCAAATCTCTTTCATTCTTTTCTTCCTTCGTCCGTTATCACTTTCAGTGCAATTTTAATTTTGAATTATCTAAACAAAAGAGTGGAAATGATAACCCTATTTTATTTGTGTAATTATAGCAGCATTTTCAATAATAATTGCGAAATAGACGTAGTAAGCAGCAACTGTTATTAATGATAATAATAGTAATAATAATAACAATAATAATAATAGAAATAAGCAATTAATAATAATAACTGATGGCGATATGAGTTATTGTAATAATGATTAATAGCAATAATTGATATTAATAATTGATAACAATTAATATTAATAATTTGCAAAATAATTGTTATTAATGATAATCAATAATAATCATTAGTGGTAATGAATGCAACAGCATGAATAAGTTTTTCGTTTAATATTTTCTTGCTTTTCTCTTTCTTTTTCATTTTTCAATGTTCAAATTGGATTAAAAAATTTTACAGTCATTTTTCTTTTGGGAAGGATTTGGCGAAAAAAAAAGTTTGCAAAGATTGAAAATTCATACTGAATTAATATTTTAATAAAAATTTTTCCGAGCAACATTGATGAACCGAATGATAATTCATGAAAGAAAGAACGATTTGTGATAAGCAAAAAGTTTGAATTTCTAATTAACTGAAATTTAAACATATGTGAAATTGTTGCAATATCTCGAAAATCGATCTTAACAAAAAATTTTTTTTTTTTTAATCACATTCCTCTCATTTTGCTTATAATCATTTCGTTTCATTCATTCTTTTCTTCCTGATAAAATTCAACTCATTCGCATTTATTGGGATGGAAATTTATCACAAAGCAATTTGATCACCAACTGATATGTTATCGGTAATTTTGATAAAACTTAATGTTAACGTGGAAGGGTAGCAGAATATTTACCGATTTCTTTCATTTAAAACTTGAAAAGATGATCATTATTGCTGCAGCGTTTTGAACGATTAAAGCAGTCGATGATCGGATAATTGTATCACCGATTATCTAATTCAAAGTTGAGCTCACTAATTAACAGATCAAACTTTACTCACAATCAATTAGATGATTATTTTGGATAGATTCATCAATTGATATGATTTATCTTTTAGTTTTTTCTCCTCCAATTTTTCAAATTTAAAGTTTTCGCTCAATTAATTCAATTCCTCCCTTCTCTTTTTCTTTCATCA